>JAOVYW010006317.1:0-26766 GCA_025775045.1 Hiodon tergisus
ACTGCATCACTTCCACCACAGCAACCAGTGGACCATTAAACTGGACTCCAGCCATCTGGGCCCCCAACGCTCTCCTCTAGATATTACAATATCTTGGAATTCCTCGACTGGAGACTATCAAACAATATGGACATTAGATTGTTTAATTCAGCTCTTAGTGCCGGGCAGCGGAGGATGGGCTCCCCCATTAAGCCGGGTTCCTCTCAAGGTTTCTTCCTGCCAGCCTGGGGAGTTTTTCCTTGCCACTGTTGCCACTGGCATGCTTTTTGGGGGTCAGGCCGGGGACATATTGTATTTCTCTGTATGTAAAGCGTCTCTGTGACATGGAAACATGTGAAAAGCACTCTATAAAAATAAATTGATTGATTGATTGTTCTTAATGAGTGAGTTAAAACAGTTTTTTACTGAACATCTGGTTAAATGGCTATGTTCTGCTATGGCTTCTTGCAGCTATATTTTCTCTTTATGTCTGACAATCACTTTATAACAGATTATGTTAAAAAGGTAATGTAATTTCACTTTTTTAACTAATAAGAGGGAAATGCTGATCTGAATATGTTAATTTTTAACTGCATTTGGTTTTAAACCATTTGGTTACTTACCTTGTACATAACTTGCTTTCGCAGCGCAGACTTTGCAATGTCCTCATCCCAGTTACACATCATGAAATTTGTAATTGAAGAATAGAGAAAAAGTTTGTTGCATAGTTCCTGTGATCCCAGTGATTGTTTGTTCAATCGGTATGTGAAAGATTTAATTAATAAAAACTGCACAATTTATGAAAATTTTAACTTAGATATGTGTGAATAAGAGTGAAATGATTGCAGTGATCTGATTGGTCGGGAAAATGGGGCTATCTGATTGGTCGGAAAAATGGAGCAATTTGATTGGTCGAAAAGTTTGACCTTTAGTTTGAATTAATTATTTAATTACAAAAATTCCAACAGTCACACTCCAAAATCACTCCAAAATCATGTAGAAAGCCTTCCCAGAAGAGTGGAAGCTATTATAGCTGCTAAAGGAGGACCAACTTGATATTAATGGCTATGGATTTAGAATGGAATGTCATAAAAACTCCTGTAGGTGTAATGTGTAGGTGTCCCAATACTTTTGTCCATTTAGTGTATATGGGTTGTTGACGTGACATGGCAATTTCACTATCACACAAGATAAAAATGAATATAATTATTATTCTCATGATTTAAAACGCAGTAAACGGTTAAACATTTCTTTACAAGGACCTTTTGTTATGAGATTTCTTCTTGGTGTGACTGTCTCAAGCATGGTTCAATAAATTTGAACTTTTATAAAATAAAATGACAAGGATAAAAATGTTGATAAATATCTCAGGCAAAATTTTACATTTTTGTAAATGCCAATCATTTATTCCATCCATATAGTTCTAAAAGCCTAGGAACTTGAAGGCTTTTAGACACTGAAAACCATGTCCTCCGGTGTGACACCATATCTTGATTTTAATCAGCTAATTCCACTGACAACTTTATTTAGTTGAAGGGCCCCATTAAAGGTCATGTTACTGAAGCCCCCCGTGAAGCCCCCCGTGAAACCCATGATGTGCACATGGAAAGTTTTTTTCTCAGAATTGTTCAAATATTTAACTTTTTTAGAAACACAATAAAAGTGTTAAGTTTTTCTGTCCTTTGGTGTGACAGCCCTAAATTATATTTTTTTATTAAAAACTGTATGTTAAAATACATAATTATGGAAAATTTAGCAAATATGTCTAGCTAACTAATAATGACAGTTAGCTAGGTATAATATAGTCATAAACTGACACAAAAGGCTGAAACATCCTTTGGTGTGACAGAAATGTAAATATGGCAGAAGGTAAATAGAAATTAAATGAAAAATGCAGCAATTATATACTTTAAAAAATTATACTTTAAAAGATTAATTCAGATATTGTTTGAGTAATAAACATATTTACCTGTGCCGTGCAGCGGCCAGGCTCTAGAAGAGTTTCAGTAACATACTGAGTGACGGAATGACTACCCATTGTTGAAAGTACTAGGCATGGCAAAAATGTAATGTTCTTTCTTCTTTGACATATTGAAAGGTAAATAAAAATGCTTTAATGTAACACTTTTCACTTCCTCTTTTATGCAATAACTCCTATTTCTGTCCTATTGTGTGACACACATAAAAGAATCAAAAATGTGGGTTTACCACAAAATATCGTTCATAAAAACAGTTCAGTATTTCATTAGGGGAGACATAGCCATCACTCATCATAAATTGGTATAATTTTCAACAGTTTTGAGAGGATGACAGCAAAGTCTAACTCGCATTTATTGAAACAGTCCATGTCCAAGTCCAAGTCATGGGGAAAAAATAGTGTTATTCAAAATTTCATATCAAATAAATAACAGTATATGAAAATAATTGTCTAACAATGAAGATGAACCTCTTTCATGTTTGTTTGCATATTATTCAATACTTTGTTTCTTGGTTTTTTTATGTCACACCATACGATACAATTACAGAGCAGAGAAATTCAGTGAAAAAATTAAAAAAACTGTGAAATAATTTACAAAATTAGTGACTCCTTATATTTTCTTAAATTCTGGATTTCTGGAAGCTTCTGTCACCATAAAAAATTCCTTGTATGTGTAAGCATACTTGGCAATAAAGCTCATTCTATTCTATTGTTCCGCATCCACCTAACCTATCCTCATTTCAGAAGAGGATGTTGTGGGCTAAACCAGAAGAATAGGACACAACTACCAATGGCTTTGCTACAATAATGAAAAAAATGAAGTTGCACGTTGCTCCTTTACAAACCGTTCCACAGTAAGTGGCCAGTTTGTACTTTGTACCATAATTAACATCTGCGGCCTTGGAGTGTTTCCAGAACCAAAGACACAGTAAAAACACACTTTGCACTACCCTACTGAAAATAGTGCATTGAATGTTTTAATAAAATTTTGAAGAAATGTACTAAAACAACTACTTGTCAACACAAACCATGGATGCCAAACCTGTGATCCAACTTCCAGCACAATACACAGCATTTCAGTGTGCTGCAACTAGTAACTCATCTTCAAACCTTTTAATGGACGTAATATGCACACAAATCTGATTGTAGGGAAACCACTCCCTGTGAACACTTAAAAAAAAAAACAGATCCCACTCTCTTCCTGACCTCATTGCCTTCTTCGCCACTAGCTGAAACTGATGGACCTCCTGCTTCGGTTCCAACTCCCCAATGGAGCCGAGTGAAAGGCAATGTAATTTATCACTGCAACAAAACACTGATTTCAAATTACTGATCTAAAAGCTTGTTTATACATTTTCATATACTGTATATCAGTGGTGAGTGGTGGAAAATTTTCTAGGTAGGGCTGTACCACATACAACAATTTCTTTAAAAGAAGGAAATATTCAAAATAATAAACAATCTTGTAAATGTCAACTGAGCTCTTACACACGGAATTATTTGAGATGTATTTAAAATTGTCAACTATACACACCAAACTGGGGCTCAACACGAACAAATGTATACTACCAGTCAAAGTTTAAGTACATCTGCTTGACACCTGGTCATTCATTAAACAGCTATGAGGAATTAATTTTGAGCAGCGTAGCGATGTTCACTCTTCCCAGTATGGCTAGCTTGACAGAATTATTCATGTGTGCCCTGGTGTTCTCGTGTTTCCTTACTTTCTCAGACAGGTGCTTCAGATCTCTCACTCCTGTAGCTGTACATGCTGGATCTATCTCCGTTGTTTTAAAAAGCAAGCATGAAAAGCAAAATAATGTATTAGCATGACCGCACCCACATAGCCAGGCCTTTTTTGTGTACTACGGGAGAAGCCTCCGGTGTCTAAAATGGCGCCCCTACTGACCAGTCCTGACTATAGCAGCGATAAAATAAACGCCCTCTTCGGATTAGATTTGAGGACTCTGATTTGCTAAATTTTATGTCATATCTTGAATCAGCAATTGGGTAAATTGCTACATAGTCCTCCTGCGGGGGATCCTCTTGTCGCCCCAGACATGACTTAATACATGCTGTCCGCAGAGGGGAGACATGTAGGGAAAGCATATACTTTGCACAGATATTTCTTAACATATTGTATTATTATATCAATTATATAATTTAGCACTACTAGTTTCATTATTATTTTGTGTGTGTGTGCCTCAGGGTTGCCGGTGCCCTAACGACCGGCCGCCTCTGCTGTTAATGCAGACATGTGACACACTAGCAGATACCAGTCCTATAGTGACGATATACGCAGGTATAATCACCAGGCCACGAAATCTTCTTCCTGTTTTAATTTTATGTTTTTTTTCCACCACCACTTCCACATTACGAATAGAAAATTAACAGGGCCTAATTACACAATACACATATCACATTCACGGTAACACATATCTAAGAAACATTTAACACTATTTCGGGAACAAACAATCACTAAAACCACAACCATACCAATTAACCAACACAGTCTTAACAAAACAATTAAATCATAATTAACAAACACGAACATTAGTGGTCCCATGAGCCTTTGCGCTAACTAATGAAGGCGATCAGCCCACAACAGAGCGACAGCTTCTTCCAGTCGCTACACTATGTTACTTTGTACTATTGTTACAATGTGCTCTTTTCATGTTTTTATGCTGTTTCATCGTTAAGACACATAAAGAGAGCGTCCGACCAGCTGCATCACTGTGTGGTTTGGGAATTGCAAAGCACAGGAACGCAAGTCCCTGCAACGCGTAATGAGGACAGGTGAAAAGATCATAGGGATCCCCCCCATCCAAGTCATTTTCCAGACACGCTGTGTATGTGTATGCAGAGCCTCTGCCATTATAAAGGACCCCTCCCTACAGTCTTTTTGTCCCTCTACCATCTCGCAGAAGGTTCAGCAGCACCAGGACTCAAACTGCAAGGTTCTGCAACAGCTTCTTCCCCCAAGCTGTCAGAGCCTCGAACCCCCTGGTACCAGCCAACATCTCACCCCCATAATCATCTGCCCCCCGTTGACATAGTAAAAAAATAAATTAAAAATGCACTTCCTATTGACTATTGCACTTTAACTGTCTAATGTCTTCAGGATTTGCACTATTCACAGCTGCTCTTTACTGTTTACGCCACTATTTTCTGTGTATTGTATTGTGTGTTTCGGGTAAACGGCCTGTGGGCTGTGTTGCTCTGTCTTTTTTAAGTATGTTGTGCTCTATGTTATTATTGTTTACTATATTGTTGCTGTTGTTTATACTATTGTTTATGCACCTTGGTCCGTACAAACGACATTTCGTTCAGACGTATACTCGTATGACAATAAAGCCTTTGACTTGATCAAGGTTGTGTTTCATATTGAATTGCTAGAGGTGGCTATTAATCAACATATTTGCATAATGCAAGAGCATAATGTCCCTGAGAGCAAAAGATAAAGGAATGATAAAGCAATGCATGATTTTAAGGATTGCACTTAAGAAGAGTTCTGATACAATCAAGTTCTGACTGTTGTGCTACTTGACGGCATTGGCCACCAAAAACTCCAGCAAAAGAGGTTAAACTCTGGAAATGTGAGGAGGGAGCGTAAATTGACAAAACCTAAGGTATATTGAATGAAAGACGCACAGCCTTAATAGCAGGATGTCTCAAAATGATGCCAAACCAGTTAAATATAGGTAAGATATACGGATTACATTTAGGAAGCATTTTTATGACCATTTGTAAATTAAAGATGCATTCATACATATTGGGATTTTATTTAGAATTTTTTTCTCACTTCCACTCCTCATACTACATACATCCATGCCCTTTTACATAATTACCTATTTCACTTTCGGACGTTGATTTTTATTAAAATGGTCCATACAAATCTATTTATGCCCTGTGATCCCTATAATCCTATGATCCCAGAGAAGGTCCATGTGTGGCATGTCTTCCTAATGCGTTCATGCACCATAGTAGCAGGCAGTGTCGAGGGTGGGCTGAGTGAGATTCACAAATACAAGAGTACATTCTGATCTTAAGAAGCAAATGAGACCTTTGAGAGAGCTCTCCTCAGGGCCCAGGGCCACTTGTGAATTCACGATGATATTCAGGAACAACACGACTAATGATGTGTTTTAAACAATGAAAGTACATCGGAATTTTAAACTTGGCCGTTATGATGTTCGATCCACATAATAAAACACCTTAAGGTTACCAGCATGAAGTGAAATGTTCCATGAGGAATAGTCAATAGACAATATTCTTGGAAAAATCAGCTCATACCATGTCTTATTGATATTTTAAATATATGAAATTACATTATTACTATACATACAAAAATAAAAAATACAGTTCAGTAGGCTACAAGGCTGGAAGGGGGAGAAACTCTTATCTTTCCAAAGCCAGCAATCTAGTCTTTCATGTTCTTTCTTATACCACCATCTTTGTGGTTATAAGTGCAATTGGTGTGGTTCGTGTCCTAATCTCTGCGGGGTGTATGCTCTTAAGATCTTCTGAATCTGATCTGATTTCACTTTTCTGGGACTCAAATAAAAATTTGCACTGAGAGAGACATTTTACTTTTATTTGCACTGTACTTCCAATTTCTCCAAGAGCATGCTTCCTGGAAGTGAATGAGAAAAGTACTGACTGCATGTACAGAGGATTGTTTGTTGTTTTTCTCTCTTAATTGTTTGATTATAATTGTTTGAATGCCATTTGACAATACACGGTAGTTCACCCTCGGCGATGACTCATAGAGTTTCAGATTGTTTTTCCTATAATACTGAGGAAACTCAAATCTCTAAATCGCGTAGTTTAGTGATACTGATACTGATACCCGAATATAGATATCTGAATATACAAAATAATTTCACTAAATCCATTGTGCTAATATTGTTTTTGTATAAGGCAATACATTTCTATCCAATACTGTATAGTATATTACTTAAATTTTCAATGGATCAGAATGCTTTTTCAAAATGTCTCGAAATTGAACTGAGTTTCATTAACATTTTTAAAAACACATTGTACACTTCTATGTAATTGGCTATTCGTTGCAACACTATATATAACACAAAAAAATGAGTACAGACAACACTACGAAGTTTTCGTGACGTCCACCGCAGCGCGACCAAATCCTGTTCCATATAATTTCACTTCTGCCAGTTCCAATTTATTCCTTAATTTTTTCGTGTGAGAATATTTTTTGTGTGAATTTATTTCCGGGTCCAGGTTACCTTTCGTAATTTTCTCTTAGAACTCACCAGAGACAGCCATAAAACGTGATTTGTTATTTTATCATGATTTATGCGAAGATGCTGTGCAGCAGTTCGCGATTTCAATACGGTCAATGTCAAACGTAGTAAACTCCAATTCCCAGTAACGTCTACTAGCGTTTCCGGAATTTATTGTGCCTCCCACTCTCTTTACGCAATACTTTATGGGAATTGTATGTACAATCTTGGTCTTGTTGCGTGGGACCTGAACATGGAATTGTTCTTTAAAGACTACAACTTTCATGTTGCCTAATTAAAACGGTAAACATAGAACTGTCAAATAGCAAAGTCGCCATTTTATTAGCAACCTCAAAATGGCTGTAAAAAGCAGCAGGGATAAAGAGTTAGGGACAGGGTTTCTATTTTTATTTTGAAAAGAGAACGAGTATCTTTCCGACGGACATATCAGGGATTAAATGGCCACGGGGCGAGTCGAACGGAGTTAAAATGGATATCAAAACGGCGGTTTTCAATGCAGCCAAAGATGGGAAGCTAAAACTTATCCAGAAGTTGCTGTGCAACAAAAGTCAGCAGGAGTTGGAGGCACTTGCGGAGGAGAAGACCCAAGGAGGAACTCCGCTCCTGATTGCGGCTCGTTACGGTCACTTAGAGGTAGTGGATTATCTGCTTGAACATTGTAAGGCTAATGTTGAACTCGGGGGCTCAGTTAACTTCGATGGTGAGACAATTGAGGGGGCCCCTCCGTTGTGGGCAGCATCTGCGGCAGGTCACTTGCCTGTCGTTCGAACTCTGCTGAAACATGGTGCTTCTGTGAATAGTACAACACTGACTAACTCGACCCCTCTCCGTGCTGCCTGCTTTGATGGCCACCTCGACATTGTACGCTACCTAGTTGAACACAAAGCGGATATGGAAGTGGCGAACAGGCACGGCCACACCTGCCTCATGATATCCTGCTATAAGGGTCACAAAGAAATTGCCAAGTTTTTGCTTGAGCGAGGGGCTGATGTTAACCGGAAAAGTGTAAAGGGCAACACTGCACTGCATGACTGTGCAGAATCTGGGAGCCTGGACATTATGAAGATGCTGCTCAAATGCTACGCACGAATGGAGAGGGATGGCTATGGTATGACGCCCTTGTTAGCCGCCAGCGTAACTGGACATACCAACATTGTGGAGTACCTAGTGCACCAACCCCGCTGTGCACGTGATGAGCGTATCGATGCCTTGGAGCTGTTGGGAGCCACGTTTGTAGATAAGAAACGGGACCTTTTGGGTGCCATGCGATATTGGCGACGTGCCATGGAGCTGCGGCAACCAGGGGACAGGGCCGGGGCACTGATGAAGCCACCTCCTGGGCCCCCTGTCCTGGCATACGACTGCGCACAGGAAGTGTGCTCTGCTGAGGAGCTAGAAGCGCTTATCACCGATCCTGACGAGATGCGCATGCAAGCTTTACTGGTACGCGAGCGCATCCTGGGGCCCTCGCACCCTGACACCTCCTACTACATCCGCTACCGGGGTGCTGTCTACGCGGACTCTGGCAACTTTGAACGCTGCATCAGCCTGTGGAAATATGCGTTGGACATGCAGCAGAGCAACCTGGATCCGCTCAGCCCCATGACAGCTAGCAGTTTCCTGTCTTTCGCAGAGCTTTTCTCTTTTGTCCTCCAGGACCGTGCCAAGGGAACGCTAGCCACCCGCGTCACTTTCCAAGACCTGATGGGTGTGCTGGGTAAGAGTGTGCGTGAGGTGGAGCGAGCGGTGGCCCAGCATAACAGTCACCCAGAGGCTGCTCAGTTCACCAAGGCGCTCTCCATTATTCTACACCTAATTTTCTTGCTGGAGAAGCTGGACTGCACACCCGAGCAGGAGCATCAGAAGAGACAGACTATTTACCGCCTTCTGAAGCTCAACCCACGTGCGCGGAACGGCTATACTCCTCTGCATATGGCAGTGGATAAAGACACGACGTCAGTGGGACGCTACCCAGTGGGACGCTTCCCTTCCCTGGCAGTGGCGGGCTTGCTATTTGAATGTGGTGCGGACGTGGACTCCCGTGACTGTGACAACAACACGCCGCTGCACGTCTCCGCCTTGAACGGCTGCCCGGAGATTATGAGCATGCTGGTGGATGCTGGTGCCCACTTTGACGCCACCAATGCCGAGGGCAAGACTGCCTATGAGCTGCTGGATGAGCGTTGTGCCGGCCGCCATGCCCTGCACCCCTTAAACTATATCACGCTGCAGTGCCTGGCTGCCCGCTCCATTGAGAGGCACAGACTGCCTTACAAAGGGCTCATCTCTGAAGAGATGGAGGCCTTCATCGAACTGCACTAATCCCTTTTCCTTCTCCCTTGCGGCTGTTCTTTCCTCTCTGTTTTTTTCGCTCACTCTTCTCAGGCTATGGCAAAATCAAGAAGGTAACTCCTGTCGTCACTAATTTCAAATTCATTGTAAAGGATTTTGGTCAAAAAAAGTTCTTGCTGGGATTTGCAGTTGGACTAACTTCTTTAAAGATTTTGCTGACTAATCCCCCCCCCATTAGCAAGAAAACAAGTGTTTAGCTTTGCCATTGCATGTTATTTGGCACATAATCTTAATTTCACTGTTCTAGATTAGATTCTGGAATGGGAGGTTACTGCTAGGGTGATTATAGACTTTGTCAAACGCCTGCATGTGGGTTAAGGATTGATTTGAGAGACAAAAAAAGGCTTTGCTCCATTTTTCAAACAATGCAAGTAAATCCATTAGGCCTCTAGGTGTGATTAATTGATATCTGGGTCCTAATTCTTTTTGTCCTGAGCCACAGGTTTATTTATTTTTTTGCCCACCACAACTGGTAAAAAGAGTCAAATACACAGCTCCAAAACGACCCCTTCATCGTAGATATACTGGTGACAGTGATCTCGGCATTTTAAAAGATCAACCAGAAAGACTGGCTTGGCCACAGATGATTTACACATTAGTACTGTGTTTTTGTTTCCAGTTGGATCATTTCTTGATTCTGACCAGGATATACTGTTAGAGATCGGGGGAAAACACAGGAAATTTTTAGATTTTCACACTTCAACGCATACAAATTTACAGGGATTAATTCAGTGTGGAACCTGCTTTCTCTGATGACTAAAACAACCTGACCTGTTTTGTTATTGAGAAAAAGGTACAAAAACGGCTATCTCTCAGATGACTGAAACAACCCGATAAACTGTTGTTATCGAGCAATAGATGCAGAAATGGAAAACTCCATGTGCCTCTTAGTCTTATTTTGGTTGATAATTCGCCTTCTGATGCATTAATTCACTGTGTTTATGACTTTACAACCTTGTTTAAAATACTAGTACTTCGTGTTGCATCCCGATCTTGGCCTTTTTCAGTATCCTGGAGTTCTGTGTCTAACAAATTGATTAATGTACAAACAGAAATGCAGCTAAGATGCCTGAATAAAATTCAGTATCACTAAATTGTTTCTTTTTTTATGTGGAATTGCTACATGCTTGAACCCATCCTTCTGACTACTTTTCATAACAATTATATTAAAAATAGAAAACATTTGCTTATATCCCTGAACTAAGGGATAGGTCTGGTTATGTCTGGATGCACAGATTAATTGAGACGGCTGCTTATTTAAAAGGCTTTTAGATATATGGTAGAGCTTCCCTTTGTCAGAACGGACATAATTAAGCGCGAAGAAGCCCAAAGCTGTAGGTAAAATGTAGAGAAAGTGAGATCAGGCTCACCCGCTGCCATTCACTATGAATAACTACACTTACTCAGAAACCTTTTTATAGTATGAAATGAAACTAGAGTACAGAGAGTAAATATAAATCCTGTTCCATGTACAGCCCTGCGGCTCGGCTGCCTTGTTGAGAGCTCCCTGTAATGGCGTTGGAATGAAGAGGTAATTAATTGTGCCATTCCGGGATTAGTGGTTTATGCACTGTTCCAGTCAAACTAAGCTTTTGCCTGTTTATTTTTGTTTGGTTTTTATGGCCAGAATGTCTAATCAAAAAGTAAACACCCCTTAAAAGTTATTGGGCAATGTCTCCAAAGGTTTTCCTACGCCCATTATAGCAACATTTTTCACTTCATGTAAAATAACAATTTATGAAGAGACTGTACAATTCCAGGTAGTATGTGTTCATTAAAAACATCAATTAAAATTATATTATTAAATTATAAAAATGTACTGCTGTAACAAATTTTCATCACAAAATGCATGTTTCCATGAGTGTATATTTTTACATTCATAATGGTTTAAAAACTACTTCTCAATCTGAAACTGACATCACATTGAAAAAGAGAACATAATGGACCTTTTAATTAAAGGAAATGGAAACTGACATAGGTTAGATCACACACAACTTTTAAAAATAATAATTTACAAAGCAATCTCTCCAAGATGACAAATAAATGATTCCCACACTCATCTGGAAATCATTCCCAATAGTAGTATTCTGTATGTGGATGTTGGTCGGCTGAGATTTAGTAGTTTGAAATGATATCCTTGCAGTCCTACTGAAAGAATCATAATGAAAAAATATGGACATACACAAACTACAGAGAACAAACATGACAGTAAAAGAACAATTGTCACCCAAAGACACTACACCAATATCTTCATTTTTTAGGGTTGTTAGATAAACGAAGATGCAGAAACAGAAAATTAACTTTATTCTGTTGCCATATACTGATACTTGTTCCATGGTATATGGAGATCCTTTATCGCCAATGACAAAATTCTAGATAGATGTTACACACAAAGGGACCTTTATGCATTCCTCCAAACATTTACACATTATCTGCAGATAAAACTCCCCCCCCCAAGTTAATATAAGGCCACCTGCAAGAGTTCCAAGATTAATCTCAAATGTAATGATTTTATGAAGCTTATATTTCAGAAAATTGATAAAATAAATTTTAATGGAAAATACAGTAACGGGATGTGAATTAAAAGACATTCAACGGACTGTCTTCCTTCTGTCCATCACGTGTGTCTTCCCTTCCGCACCCTACTGCCTCATCTCCAGGGCTTTCAGCACCTATTCCCACAGTCATTTGGGAATCATTCCCAATCATGATGTAACTAGCATTCTGGATGTGGATGTTAGTCGGCTGGTGTCCAGAAGGTAAGGCCATGTTCAACTGGCAATCTGTGTTCAAGGGCTGGTGCGGCGGCATTGCAGGGTTGGGAAATTGCCTTTGGTTCTGCCCCAACTGTGAGACCTCCTTAGCTTCTTTGGCCAAAAACTCATGTCTCTCTTTCTCTCGTCTCAGCCTCTCCAGTTTCTCACGCTGTGCTCTTATGCGCTGGTCTGCGCTCCACAACTTCTTCTGCCTTCTGATATTTTCTGGGGACAGTGCCTTCTTTGCCATCCTGTCAAATCGCTTATTCTTCTCTTCTAGGGCAACAAACACCCGCAGGCTCTTGGGTATGTCTCCAGGAGGCATGCAGTTCTTAAGAGGAAGATAGGGAATGACAGTGTTGTACTTGTATTGATTCTCAATTGAGTTCATGAGGGCTGAATTAGCCTTGAACTCAAGTAGGCGGGTATTGAAGTTACATGATAGCAACAAAATGGTGAAGGCGGAATTGTTAATAGCATCCTCCACACAGCTTAAGGTGGGCCTCCCAGGGACGGCAAAGTCTTCGCTAAAGATGGCCCCATCAACAATTCCAAGACCCTCTAATTTCTCCTGCAACTCCTCAGCCACTTCCAGGTCCTCTGGTGCATGCAGTATCACAAAAGAGAAAAACTGTGCCTCTTCTTCCTCCTGTTCAACTTCTCTCCGTTTCTCATGCGTTTCAACCTTTAGCAAGGAAGGAGCGTTTATGGATATATTTTCATAAGTTTGATTGAGAGATTTATAGGTCCCAGTATCAGGAGCAGTGGTTTCAATTACCTGTTCTGAAGAACTAGTCTGATTAAGCTTAGTATCAAAACCCTTAGGTGTCACAATCTGCTGGCACAATCTGCTGGGGTTATTAGGGCATTGCTGAGACTGGTCTTTCCTTGCAGAACATGGAACTGAAGGCAGGGGTGAATGAGGCAAAGTGAGTTGAGAAGAAGCTGGTGGTGCGCTTACAGTTATATTTCCTTTGTCTTCAACAAGGCGATCCTTTGGCTTTACTTCAGAGAGAACAGAAGACAGGCAAGAGGAAATTTCCTCTCCTCGATCACCAATTTTGTAGCCGGAATGAGTGGATTTGAACTCCTCGTTTGATATTTCTGACAGTATTGAATGTGGGTTCTGTGTTCCGATGTCCACAATCTGTGACCGAAACAAGGTGGTAGGGGACGCACTCACCTCTAGGTGACTGGGGAATGAAACTTTAGAAGGACAGATGGTTCGGAGTGAGGATGGGGAGCTATGTTGATTTCCCATTCCTGATCGGTTGCATTGGCTACCTTCTATCCGTATGGTTGTGCTTCCCCTGTAACCAAACGGGAGGAATGAGCAGAGCCCAGAGGGTGATTTTAGTGTTCTCCCCTCTGGATCAAGAAAATGATCCATTCCTGAAGTATGAAGCGGAGACCCACACACTTCTCTGGCCTCCTCCACTAGTCGCTGATTTTCCCATCTTGCCTCACTTCCAGTCTTACTTCTGCATGCCCGAAGAACGGCTTGATACGCTTGATCCCGCTTTGACTCACAGCACAGTCCCTCCTCTGCTAGTACCTTGAATATCCGAGCCAGGTCTGTTAAAGTGTCGACCTGAGACTCCAGGATGTTTTGACCATCAAAGCAGAAATCCTCAAGCCTGTTGCCACACTTATTTAGCATTTCTTCCAGATATCTCGCCACGTTACTGTCCTTCAGAGACTGAAGCTTCTCTAGTGCGTCTCTTCCTTTCTTTAAGATGATCAGGGACAATGCCTGCACTAGCTCCTCAGCCTGGCTCTGGTCTAGCTTAAGGGTGAGGCTAAGTAGTCTCTCTTTTGAGGCAAGGGAAAGTGCTTTAAAGGCATCCTCTAACCTTGGCCCCGTCCTACTTTCTCCCCTGTCCTCTTTCCAGCTCTCTGCCATTTTGCTTTGTTATTCGAATGAATCTTGCCGTATGGACAATATTCTCACACCACATGGTTGTAATGGCAATGTATGTAAAAACTACACAGGATCCATTTTTTTAAATGTTAGATTATCTTCAATTCCATACATCTTGATTATTTTTTCTACAGCACAGAAACCCTGAAAGACAACACATAGGTACATTTACATGCATTGTTTTAATCAAGCATTTTATCAGAACCTGCAAATGATACTCTTTCTCAGCTATGAAAAAGTTTCAATCAACCTTTGCCCCAGCTCCACAAGCAAGACTCTTTGCTGTACCAGATAAGTTATTTCAGGTTTCCAACTGAAACACACAAACCTTCTGGAGTATTACAGCATACCCTTTGATCGGTTTTATTTATTTACTATTATTAAATAATAATAATAATAAAATAATAATAATACTCGTCTGTCAATAATGTGATCTTTGATTAAGAAGACCAGTTTTGATTTATACATTTTCATATTCTATATTTTATAAACATATATAAAACATAATGGACGCAATTAAACTAAATAAAACTAAAAGTCCTCAGCTAGCCCAGTAGCAGCTACTAGCTACTATAAGGGTGGTGCTTGTGACCATATCTATTCATAGAATTTAGTAACACATTGTGCATGGGGTAGTAGGTCTATATCTAAAATCCACAAAACAGACAATACTGGCAACACAAAGATGACAAATTCGTTTAAGGAAATGTTTACCCAAGTATTTATCGAACTGCCAAAATTTCTCTACTGCTAAGTTTTGTAAAAGGCCCCACGCTTTATAAACTCAGAAATTAAGCATACGCCAACGATATTTCAGACATGCTCACATACCATGCAGAACGTTGGAGACTTTTTAATAAGAAAGAGAGGAAGCCGTCTTTCATTCTGTCAAGCCATCATGTTTGTGACCAGAACTCACACCCGGAAATTCCCCAAAACGTCAAATGACGTGGAACAAAGCGCGGAGAAATATGGTTTGTTTCAATTCTAAATTGCTTTATTTCATATGTTTTTTATGTAGGCCTAATTAAGCCAATATAATGAATATAACCAAACTGTTAAAGCCTCGCATGTTTAACTGTATTTCAGATGTGTCTATCGATTTTCACTTATTATTTTGAATTTCGGCCAGCTGAAAGCAATTGATAAGTATGTTCACTCGCAAACATATTACGCACTAGGTGGCGGCAAATACACGACAGAACACGGGATCCCAACCCTGGTCCTGGAGGACCTTCACCCGGGAGGTTTTCCCATCCATGTAAGAATCTAGAGTTCAATTAGAGTAATAATTGGTTAATTTAAGCGGTAACATGGAATGACCAGCGCCGGCCCTGGGGGTTCCTATGGCCCTAAGCGAGTCGAAGAGGTGAGGACCCTCCTAAATAACAAGAATAAATAACAATAAAAATGTAATATTTAAATAATAAAGGAACACAATAAAACGAAGAACCACCAAAACATTCTCGTTTAGCCATTGAGCTAAAAACCCAGAGTACGACGTACAACTTGTTGAACAGCTTCAAAAGTCTGAAACACCAAATCAGATTTTTGCGTTAACATGCAGGTTCTTTTTACATTACAGCTCTGTGTACAAATCATAACTAGTCTAGAGATGTTGCTTCTAATTTCAATCTCATTGAATAAAATACAGTGCTGCCAATAGGTAGCTAGTCGCTTATGTTTGCTAGCTTGGTATTTGGCTAAGCAGCAGCAAGAAAATAACTACCACACTCACAAACAAACTATGGCGAAATGTCTTTCTCAGTTTTTCAGCTCTTGAGCACTGAATTTATATAAATGATGCAGAGATTTTTTAAATTAAATATATATTATTTATTTATAATATTACATTATTAGGGGCCCCCTAGTGGCCAAGCTGCCCTACTGAAATTGTGGGTGTATCTTTTCTGTATGTATATCGCCAAATGTCTTATTAATTGGCATTAACTAATACTTTTAAAAATTATATATTTTTAAAGAAATAGTTACTTTTTTGCACGTAATGGAAACTTATACATTCACTGTGATGTTACAGTCAAATCAAATTATCTGAGGAGGCATACACACGAGTAAGATGCCTTGATCGAGAAGGACTATATCGCCAACAGCTGTAATTAATGATGTCAAATCTAGTCCTTGGCAGAGGTTGTGCTGACCCTACTACCAACAGAATATTAAAGAATATGTGAATATTTCAAAATCCTAAACTAAGCTTCTCAGTTGATACACACACAAGATACCGTATCACTATTTTGATGCGTGGTATAAACTTAAATTATTCAGCTGAAAGGCGGTCGAACAACTCGCGCAACAATGAAACAAGTAAGAGAGAACTTCAAGCTAAAAAGCCCAGTCAAGTTTGGTTTCTTTTTGCAGTATATGTTAACTTCCAACAATTCGTACATAGATCGTATTGTACACTTCAGAAGTAGGAATGGCTTGGCATATCTCTTTTTTAATAAACCGCTATAGTGGCTAGGAACTGATTTTCAGCTTTATTTGATAAATAGAGTTACATCAATGTGCTAATTGAGATTAACAAAGGCCTAATACAAGCACAGTAACCGAGAACTCAATGGAACTTGCGGATGCGTATTAACCGTTTAGGAACCGGAAAATGCAATGGGACAAACATCCTACCACGACTGCTGCTCCCTTGATACGTGAATGCTAACGCTATTGGTGCTTGGGGTAGTCTATCCGAAAGATGAACCAATGATGTTTTAAAAACTCTCCCCAGCAGTATTACTATGGTAGCCCTTTAACCAATCGTACAAGCAAATATGATCAGTAGTCGAGGGGCCGAGTTTCCTGTGTGCAGGATGTTCTCAAATAATCGATCGTGTGAATTTTGAAACGGAGACAAATCGAATAAGAAAATTGGATAAAGGATACAAAACTCGGAGCAGGAGGTAGATATTTATTTAATCGCTTGTAATGTCACGTGTTCGTGAATATTGTTATCTGAAGCTAAACAAAAATCCGTATGTTCGTCGTGGTGTTTTGTTGACTTTTTTATTTGAAAGAACGGTGGGGCTGGAGGGCAAGTAGTATGGTTTGTCAATTTTACTCTTAAATAAATAAAAAAAATCTTTCTTTAAAAATGTCCTCTTTAATGTAACATTTGAGTGCACCTCTATTTTATTAAATTAATGTTTGCGGATTAGCCATATAGCTAAGTGATGCTTCCCTACCTATATAGCATGTCAGCTAAATGGTGGCTGGCTGCCTAGCTAGCTGAAAATAATGGGACTAATGGGTTAATTAACATTAACATTTCAGCGAATACGTAATTTTAAATCCGGCTTGTTGGCAATTACTTTATTGTATGATGCTGACGATGAATTACTCGTTTAAACCTATCACACATATTGCTAATCGCGAGAGAACTATGAAGCTAGCTGGCTAGCTAACAATATAAAAACACTGCGTGTATTAGCGATTTGGTAGCGCATGTTATTAATCTTAAAATTGTAATCTTCCCAATAGAGCGAGTACGATAGCATAGCCAAAGTAATAAAAGTTGTCAGCCGACCGAATTACTAATGTAATTGTTATTTAACTTGCTAAATGAATAACTGAGAATTGATGGGAAGAGTTAATTAAATATTTGTCTGGTTCAAAAAACAATCCTGCAACAAGTAGCCTCACAAACGAATGCAGTACTCCCATTTGAATCAGCAGTTGTACAGTTAGCAAACTTGTTTTATTGAGTTTCTTTAAGTAATCCATGTTTTTAGTTCTAAAAATGTGTGTTGTTGTTATTAGCATTCCCTGGTTAAACGATGAAATAACGCATAACCTTTGGAGAAATGTATGATGTTATGACTTTACTCTGTCACAAGGAACTGGTAGTCTGCACCCTCGAAAAATAAGTACGCCAATTGTTGTCGAGTATTGTGCCACAAAATCATGTTGCTATCAAGGAACACTTTGGTGGCCTGTTGATTTATGTCAGACCAACCTCAAATCGAAATGTACATCTAACACATAAAATTGTAATCATTAAGGTACCCCACTACCTGTCTCTTTTTAAAAAGTTACTAACTTGGCTTTTTATTGAAATGGAATGGAAATCCCTTAGGACTTAATAATGTCCAATTGAAATTAATAATTTAAGAAACCGAACTGATTGCTGTAATGACTATGTTGCCCTGTTGATATGTTGCTGTTATTTAAAATCTAGGGCAAGGAATATATCTGCAAAAACGTTTTTCAAAGTGTTTTTTCAAGCTGTCAAAGCTGAAAAGAGAACATTGCTGTTACTTGAGGGTCGTGCATTGGTTATGTGGAAATATTGTCAAAGATTTGCCATTACTTGTTTTTGTTTTTTGAGTATTTGTGAAACCTTCGTTGCAGTCTTGCTGTACTGTAAGCACATCTGACCCTGGTATGTAAATAAGAGTTAAAGCTACAGGATCTTTTTGGTGTCTTGCTGTTTCACTATGAATGGATTATATATTAGTTTGTTTTGTATACATCTCCCAGTATTCTCCTTTCTTGTATTGGAAGCAATTGTGTTTTTTCTTAGCTTTTGTTTTAAGTAAAGTTTTGGCCAAAAAGCCACTTTAGCCTGCAGTGTGTCTGAGAATTCTGATTTGGTTAGTGTCTGGAGCCAATAGTGATAGTGTGTTTTAATGCCATAAGGAGGGTTTGATGGAGTAAAACATTTTTTAAAAGTATGTGTTAGGCTTTTAGTAATTATGCACACATTTTTAAGTAGTTTTGAGATAAAGTGAAGATAGTTTGCTACTTTGGCTTTAGAGAAATGGCTTTGCTGCTAGTTACATACATTAGTTTAAGAAGAGCATGGTAAAGTTTAAGATCAAATGTTACAGGTAATAGCTTCACTGTTGTTTTATAGAGAATTGGATGTGAAAATGTCCTGACAGTGTATATAACAGTATGTGGTATAAGAGATTAATCTTTAAAAAAATGTGTGGCATGTGGTGCGTAGAGACGGTACTTTAGATAACTTAGATTTAAATTTGCAGATACATTTATGTAAGATAAATATGAACATATATTTTAAATGTTGATGCACGGTTAATTGGTGCTGCAAGAAATGCGTATGTTGTGGGGAGTCAGTTTTTACGTCAGTCCTTATGGAGAATGTTGCTTCATTTTTAAATTGCTTTTTAAAAACCAAAAACAAATCAATATTTACTGTTTTAGTAAGTACTGTCTATCAACAAATGACAAGCCTCAGGCAGCCTCAGGTTTTGGACGACTAGACTATACATCTAATGGGCTTTCAGTAGGTATTGTTTTCTTTTAGTATTATTTGTTTTTAGATGTTTTGTTTTAGATATATTTATAGAATTACTTTCGTTAGGGCTATAAAGATAAAAGTGAAAGGATGCTAGTTAGAATTAGCAGTTTTTTAGTTAAAGAAATCGTGTAAAGAAATTAACTTTCTAAGAGATTAATCGAGCATTGTTAAAGTTTTTATCATTCTTATTGTTTGGTAATTGTTAATAGCGGTTCACCTCTGAACATGCACATCGTGGCTGATAAATTTAATCTGTAGCCAAGTATGGAATAGCCAAATGCAAAAACCCAGCTCCTATTTGTCAAAAATGCAAGCTGAAATCGCTGGGCTGAAGGTTTCTGACTCGAGTCATCTGTTTCGCTTAAAGTATTGCGCATGACGGACGATTTCTACACTTTCTGTAAGACGAGAAGTGGCATTATTAGAAGCAGAGCGGCCCGCAAATAAGAAAAAAAAATAACATGGCGTTATCATGAAGAACTCATGAACTCAGAAAGTTGTGCAGCACTGAAAGGAGTTTGTTCTGCTATTCTCGATCTCTCGCGCAATCTACCGCTGTAAAACGGAAAACATGCTGTGCACCGCTGCTGGGACTGGCTGATGCAAGCTTACCGTGTGAATCGAACGATTCAGGTGGACTTGAGTATAATTTCAAATCGATAACATCGCGTTGATGGTAGTTGAAGCAGAAAGCGACGTTCGTTATTTGACTACCTGGCTTTAAAAAGTATCGCAGGGATCGTGGCTTGGTTGGCTAGCTAGTCATATTTAGCATATTTTCGCTATATTAAGCCAGTTAGAAGTTCACTCTGTGTGCTCTGTAAACACAGTGGGTAAGCATTTAGTGGAAGTCACTGGATAAGATTTATTTCGTTGACTGTTATGAATGTTTCTAATGATAATAAATGCAGGATACATGGACTAACGACCCTCAAAAGAGCCCAGTGAGTGTAATTTTTTATTTTATTTTTAAATGTATGCTTAGTCAGCTTTGGCGAGGAAAATGTTAGCTGCGAAAATTTATATAATTTGATCCATTAGAATATCCAATGGACACATTTTTTTTACGGGAACCAATAACAAAGATTCCTTGTCTGTTGACGTTAGCTAGCTACTTGCTGCTAGCCCTCATTCATTACCTAGTGTGGTTGGGAACAAAAATGAACTAGAAATTGCTAAATGCATTCAGTAACCTGTTAAGCCCACCGGTAGCACATTGGGAGTTCAGCGACTTCAGCAGTCGTATTATTTTAACTTCGGGGCTACGTGCTCTGCTTATCATGTAGAATTCCCGTTAAGAAAGCCTACGCTCTCCTTTCATCTGAATGCCCTGTAACACATCTGTTCCAAGCATTCCTGTGTATGGCAGGTGAATCCCCACAACACCAGTGCAACATTAAACAACTTAGAACTACTACATAGGTTCTAGGAATAGGATTGAGGAATAGACAAAAATCCTCTTCAGCCCCCAGTTGTGTTACTTGTTTTTCATTTTAGCGTTGAAAATACCCTTACAAAGATATGAGTGAAACTGCTAGACTGCCATTTTTCATTCAGAATGAAATTGGTAAGTTAGAAAAATAAAATAAAGGTAGTGTCTGGTTTCAAGTGGCCTGTAGGTGGTGTCCCTTTGCACCATTACTATTCCTATTTAATGTAAAACTAAATTGTTTTAATTTTGATGTGTACCCCAATTTGAGGATCGGTGAATTACAGTATTAGCAATACATCATTGTTTTATAAAGTAATTCTTTAGAACACAGTGACATAGTACAATATTTCTACTTTGGGATGATGTGATTTCAGTTATTTGCATGCCATAGAGGTTAATGTTTCAACACATTTCTCTGGTAGAATAACTTGTATGAATAATGTGCTTAAAACTGTCATACAGGGAATCATCAGGTTTTATATCTTGCATTGTCGAGCAGGCCCCTAGGTTTCACCAAGTTGGTAGTAAAAAAAACAAAAAACTGCATCTATTAATCTCTTTTGTAGCCATGTTGCATTAAAACATGTAGTACACTTTGTTCTGTTATGGGCAGTGTCCTTACTTTTTGTATCTACAGGAACCAGCTAAATTCCTGCTTTTAACAATCCGTGTTGTGTCCAGGACAAAGCTTGACCAATTTACCAGCAGCCAGAAATAAACGTATTTATTATTTTATCGTGCATCCTCCCTGCTGTTTGGTTCTCCTATTCGAGAATTGATTTTCATCATGTTGACATCCAGTTTTGTTCTTCAGCCATTGACATAAAGATTCACTTGCTAAAAGAGAGTCATCCAGCATGTCAATCTCAGACCTAGAAACAGTCATATTAAACGGATAATTGTTAAAGGGAATGTAAGCTACTAATGCTACTGTGATGTAGTTTGAAATACAACGACTGACCAACTTGGTCAGTTAATTTAGTCCAGCATTCTTCACAAATTTTGGAACGGGCCATTTTGGCCAATAAGACATCAGCGTGAGGGCTGCCACAAGACAAAATATGATATTTTTTGTATTGTTGGGGGGCACTTCATGGGCCACACAGAAGGCCACCAAGGGCCCTGCAAAGAAGAACATTGATTCAACTGAATGTGAACATTTATTTCCCCTGGAATTTACCCTCTCTGTGCTCCAGAATAAACAATTTTTTCACCGTTCCATTGGAAATGGAGTAAACGTAGGGTAGCGAAGGACACATGCATTTATCACCGAATACTTGCAAGATATACTGAGCCAATGCTTACATTGAACTGTATACGTAAAATTGACCACTTTATTTAGCCAATGTAGGAAAACAACAAGGGAGTCTGATGGGTGTGGCTTGATTGGGCTTTCCCCCTGTATTAACTTTGCATGACGTAAATGATGATTTCTTCATTTTGAAAATGTAATTTAAAATGTCAGTTGCAATTTTGAGATCTTATTCTAACCTTTGTGAGTGTATAAGTGCTATTAGCTTTTTGGATGTTGTGCTTCAGCGGGAAAGCTTCAGAAATGTTCTGCTCAGGTTATTTTACCTAGCTTTTGGGGATAACGGCTTACTCTGCCCCTGACTGTAGAAATGACATTTTTTCTGCCTATTACCGGGGCTTGAGAGTTTCATTGGGGATTCCCACACGCTCCCTTGACTATCTCTCCATACCTGCTCTGCTGCTGGAAGAAATGTCTCCATATAATTAGGCTCATTAAAGCAGCCCATTGAGACCCTGGGACTCCTAAGTGTTTACCCGAGTCAAATTGATTTAGACAGACATCTTTTCTGTGCTTTTCTGTTAGCGTACAACCACATCGCACCAATAAATTCAACTGAGAAGTTTATCTACCTTAATTTTGTTTGGATGATTAACCAGCAATTATTTATCATAGCTTATGTTGTTTTTATGAAGTGGATATCTCTAACTGATTTCTTAAATTTAAAAACGACATGTGCAATTTATTGTGGTGGTGTTCATAATACCTACCTTATAGAAATACTGTCCTTAGCCACAATTCACTAATTCATTAATATATTAGATATTGCTTTATAACGGACTAGAGTAGTTTAAAGTAAGGAAATTAAATTTTGTGGGAAACTTGGTCCGTGGCATTTATTTTTGCCCCCATCTCTTCTATTCAGAAGTTTGTATGTTGTATGTTGCATCTGTTGGCGTCAGCTGGCCAGGTCACGTGTTAAGATTGAGTATTTTTAACCTGTTATGGCTATAGTATATATGCTCTTGCATCACCTCCTCCCCCCCCCCCTTTCTCTCTAGCACCACCTGCAACCATGTCGTCAGAAAGTCCTGTTGCCCAAAACCCTGGCTGCAAGATCATGACTTTTCGGCCAACCATGGAGGAATTCAGTGACTTTGCGAAATACATTGCTTACATAGAGACCCAAGGGGCCCACCGTGCTGGTTTGGCCAAGGTACACATGTCCGTTACACAGATATCTTGCACTCTGTTTGAGACATGCCAAGGACATGTAGATGAAGCAGCAGTTTAGTTTTGGGAGTTCCTCCCAGTGCAGACTAGATGCATAGGCAAAATATGTGCTTTTCTCTGGTAATATCAGTGACACAATATAAGTAGTCTATTCTTCAGAAGGGATAGTGTACAGGAATGATCACCTGTAGGAATAACAGTAAAGTACTCTTAGCTATAGTTTGTTCATAGAATGCAAAGCTTATGAAATTATAACACATAGTTTGTAACTTAAAATAATAAAGATGATTGAAAGAATAAGTTGAAAAGGGAAGTCACTTTCACAAACCTTTGGAACTGAATTGATTTGCAGGTGATCCCGCCAAAGGAATGGAAGCCGCGGCGGTCGTACGAAACCATCGAAGAAATGACCATCCCAGCACCCATCATGCAAGTGGTGACGGGCCAGTCAGGGCTCTTTACGCAATACAACATCCAGAAGAAGTCCATGACTGTCGGCGAGTACCGCAAACTGGCCAATAGCAAGAAGTGTGTATTACGGGCACGGGGGGCGGGAACAGGGCTTTGTTGTGCAGTGTCCCGGTAATCTGTGAATTTCTTTGTTTTAGTTTTTTTTCTTTTCAGGAAGCCTGTGCGTATATAGGCAATTTTCACATTTCGGAATGTTAAGGAAAAATTATTTCGTTTTAAAGTTTCATGGATAGGTTATTACTTTGCTCTTTAGCATGACACGGATCCCGGAAGTTGCCAGGAACTTTTAAAAGTAATTTTAAAGACGTTTAACAAATCGCTTTAAATCAATATTTTGACTCCTTTTGACTTTTCTAACCATTTGCCTGCTACAAGCCGATTTTAAGAAGCTTATCTGTCTTGCCAGATTAACCATAAACTATCATAAAAGGATATTGTGTGAGGCAGTCAAGTGCGTAATCGGATACAATGCAAATACATCTGTTTATATATCTTTGACTTTAATTAAGCTGTAATCCTGGCTATTTGGGACATGATATTTTGATGCGGAAGTTCAGCACCATTCAAATTTTGCCTCCCGAGTGTCAAAGTGCTTCCCTGGGCTCAATCGGAGCCACATGAGCTGGAGTGCGATTCTAACTCCATGTTATTCTAACTCACGATTGTGACCCCAACCACCCTGGGTGGTTGGGTGAAGTCAGCAGCGCTCCCAGGAGGCCTGCAGGCTAGCAGTGTCATCGAGAGGGCAGGGCCTCTCTTCCAGTTGAAGCTAAACCTTTCAAGCAGGCTATCTAGCCCAAAGAGTATAAAAGGGACGCAAAGGCAGCTGGGATTGGTGGAGACTAGTCGTAATCCCTCAGCCTCCCAATGTGTGGTGGGAGAATTTGAATGGTTTGTTGCCCTAGGTTAAACGAGCAAATTTTCGTGTTTTCAGTGATTTGGAAATAGTTTTTTAGAAGGTTCTGATTTCAGCCATTATGAGGACTATTTATTTTCCTACGATGATTTATTTTCTTCTTCAGCTTTTCACATTTTGTAGTCGTTATGATATCTAGGGTGTGTCCTTAAAGCCGCAAGCTGCTGATTGAGGCAGCAATAGAAAGATTGATTAAACTGATTTTCTTTAAATTCAGTCTTTTGTTCAGTCGTAGAAATCTGGGTGATGGGCAAGCGAAGTAAGTGATTGCCTGTGCTCTGACATTCTGACGCATGCTTGGGTAGCAATGAACGCTGAGATAGCGGGATCAGCTACACGTTTAAATAAGATTCAATGGCGCTTTTTGCCCAGAAACGTCAGTCTCTGGAGTCGTCATTTATATCTTCGCTACGGTATTTTCAATATGTAATGACAGTTTTTTAATATTTTAAAACATTTATCTGGTTTGTGTGGTCACCCTCTCATTGCCAGACCGGTTTTTCTGTGCCTGCCAGGTACTGCACCCCCCAGCACAAAGACTTTGATGACCTGGAGAGGAAATACTGGAAAAACCTGACGTTTGTGTCGCCCATCTACGGGGCTGATATCAGCGGATCCCTCTATGATGAGGTGAGTTAGACAAAGGGAAGGGGAAAAAACGAGAGAAACGGGTCCGCTTTCGGAATAAAGCGGTAGTTCCCCAACTGTCAAATTGAGGAAATATTGATTGGTAGACTGGCCCCTGGACATCTCAAGGTGAGGCAGGTAGCTTGCATCCCTCTTCCAACAGTTTTTGTGCCAACGATCAAATATTAATTTTATGTCCAGAGAGTGTTGTAGCTTCCCCGATGTTTCTCTTTATCTATCTTCGGTCCAAAATCCGTCACTTCTTTCACCACAAACTTGGTGCACGTTGTTATGTAAAACATTTGGATTTGGATCTCTTCTATCCGTATTTTGAATAGCAAGAGTTTTCTGTTAAATCTAGCAATATATGAAATTATTTGTAACTTGTATGTTTAAATTATTGCTTTAATTTTAACCTGAAGATCAGGCACCAGATTGTATTTTATACAATAGTTTTTACTTAAATAGTTGACCCTAGAATACTTTTTGAATACATTTTAGTGCGGTTTATTGTTTATGTAGCATTGCCGCCCTCTGGTGTTAGGATGAACGCATTTAATCGAAGAATTGTCTTTCACAACGTTTGTAAACGGAAAGCAGTAAATGGCCTATTTCATTTCTTCGATCCATTCTGGTATTTGTGAAATACGTTCAGTGTTTCTAGCTAATTATTTTATTGAACTTAAACTTTTTTATGCAGTACAATATTTTATACCGTTTTTTTTGGTTTCACTTTTGAAAAAATATGATGATCAAAAGATATACCAAATTTAGATAACAACACTGAATATAAGTTGATAGCTCTTGGTTGTCTTGCCTCATCCATGTGCAGGACATCACTGAGTGGAACATCGGACACTTGAACACTCTGCTGGACATGGTGGAGCAGGAGTGCGGTATCGTGATAGAGGGGGTCAACACGCCCTACCTGTACTTTGGCATGTGGAAGACCACCTTCGCCTGGCACACAGAAGACATGGATTTGTACAGCATCAACTATCTGCACTTTGGGAAGCCCAAGTCCTGGTCAGTCTCTCACTCCCCTTACTGTGCATACCTTGCCTTGCTTCTTTCCCTCACAGTACCGTGTCCGTACTGTGCCTTCCCTCTCTCTCCCTCACAGTACCCTGTCCGTACTGTGCCTTCCCTCTCTCTCTCCCTCACAGTACCCTTTCCGTACTGTGCCTTCCCTCTCTCTCTCCCTCACAGTACCCTGTCCGTACTGTGCCTTCCCTCACAGTACCCTGTCCGTACTGTGCCTTCCCTCTCTCTCCCTCACAGTACCCTGTCCGTACTGTGCCTTCCCT
>JAOVYW010006318.1:0-11606 GCA_025775045.1 Hiodon tergisus
CATATTTACTCACTATCCACTCACCACTTGCACAGAGGGGTGGACATTGCACAGGCAGTACCTAGACGTTTACTTCATCCAAATATCTTTGTACTTGAGAATGTAAATATTTTAAACGATGGTGCTTTGACTATGACACACTACCATCTTTTTAATCTGAATATGAGTCTGTAAGGGCCTCACCCCTCCTGCCTCCTTTGGTTTAGTATCTCAGATTTTTGTTTCTGTAACAGTAGGTATACCGTCAGAGCTTAAGATTTTTGAGTACATCCCTGCGAGGTGACTAGGTTAGGGGATTTATTACCTAATCCCTGTAACAGGACTACATGACACATAGAGCCTCATGAAAGTTGGGCTGGAATGTCACTGGACAGCACTGAGACATCAAACGTAGACATGCTAAATGTCCCTTAAACGACCCTTTCACCCTACCGGTGTCAGCTATGAAGACACATCTCAGGCTCACCTGCTGATTCCTTGATGCAGGACAACTCGGGTTTCCTCTGCATTCAACGGCTTTCGAAGCAAGACCCACTGTCTGTACCTCGGCAGACATGACTTGTTTGCGACACTTGCTCATAGAAAATTGACGAAGGAACCAAAGCAGAATTTAGAACACCTTGGTGTATATGTATTCAGCTTTTTCAGTCAAGATAAACGTAATTTAAATTCACAAAGTCATTTAAATAGCAGTTTGGAGTCTGATAATTTCTCTGATTACTCACAGAGCTCTTAGAATCTCTAAGAGTCTTGAATTAACTAGGAGTTACTAAATGAAAAAGAAGATAGACTACATGTATGTTTTGTGTCTGAGTGAAATGGACAACCTGAAGACCAGCTGGCTTCCAGGAACAAGCCTGGAATGTCATTTCACAAGGTTTGATCACAAAAGGGCGGATGTGGTTACCGGTATATTACGGTGCATTGTGTACAATTTGATTGATTTAATATGATATCCCTTTTCTAAAAATTGTATTTGCTTTTTAGGGATCATACCTGCGAATGGAAAGGTGGAGGTCTTTGCGACCTTCACGCCCTTTGAGTATGGGACTGCTCAGACCACCCTGAAGCTGGTGGTCTCCCAGTTCAACTCCAAGCCCTACGTCTGCACTCTCACTGGGTCCTCCTCCCCATACCTATCCCTCCGGTACGTCCTCCCTGTGTGCCCCAGTTTTCCACCTACCCCTGGGGAATTATTGCCGCACCATGGTAGCCCTATTTAATCTCATTTGGATTATAGCGTTTTTGCACAATGAAATGGCTTACCTAAAGGAAAAAGATGTTCCACCTTGGTAAATTCCTGTTATTTTTGCTGTTACTCTGTTGTCCAGCCTCTTAACTTCACACAAAGCATGCTTTAGGAGACAGTGTCCTGATTCATAAGTAATCATTTGGGAACCTTTTGAAAGCGACATGATAATGTCAGTCACAAGGGAGGCATGTTAAACATACAGACCGGACCACAAAATGACAAGATACCTGTTATCAGTTGGGTTTGATGCTTGTCTTAGATATATGGTCTGCAAAATAGGTTCTGTTGTCAACTGCCATATCAATGTTGTGACGTTGAGTCTCAGCCAGATTGTGCCTGCTGGGAGTCGATGGTGACACAGATGTTTGTCTCAGATAAGAGAGAATGCTGCAATTATTTATATCAAACTTTTTCAGCTATATTTGTTGGCAATAATGTTGATGAATTTTTCACTTAGCACCTTAAAATGTGTAAGCTAATAATGTTGTATCATAACAAGAACAAGAAGCCCGTTGAGCCTGTTTTTGTTTAGCAGAGAATGGATTCTAGATTGTTGTACTTGATAGTTGTTTTTATATATATATATATATATATATATATATTTTTTTTTTTCTTCTTCTTTTCGGTTCCCATGAGAAAATTTGTGTAATTAATCAGTCAGAGCAGATTTGTTTTACTGGCCTGTTTATAGCCCAGAGAAGTTAATGATTCACCAGGGAAATATGCACTGATACCAAGTCAGTAGTATTCAAAGGCCAGACCCCCAAAACGGGCAGTTTAAGACTTAAATGTTAATTGTCTAATCGATGGATGTGTGGGTAGATGTAAGGGTCAGCATACTTATGTGCCAAAGTATATTTATGGGATATGAATTAATATACACACATAATAAAATAAACAATGCCACCTTATAAGAACAGGATGCTGACATGGGTGTGTAAAAGTTTGTGTCAATACCTGTTACATTTTGTAAATAATAATAATTAAAATAAAACTCCAAAATTTTTAATTGTTAATTATATATATGTTTTTTTATATCTATATATGTGCACCTTTCTTTAACCTTAGCTATTAGTTTTTATTTTGCTAGCAAGCGGATGTTATGTAAATAAATTGAACGTGTTGACAGTCACAATAGAGACCGCAAGCACTTGAAAAAATGAAAAAATCAATCTTGAAAATCAATCTGCTGTCGGTCAAAAGTGTCCCCTCACATTACTGCAGAATGCAGTAGCTAACTTGTTTTCTCTGCATGTTTGGGGCACATCAGCCAGGAGGAGAACGATGGTGGAAATGGCTTAGCAATGCCAAAGCAGCTGCTGGACCCCCGGCCTGTGCCACAGGTGGGTCTTTTCAGGACGCAGAGAAGGCTGAGGCCCGCGCGGACCCGAGACCAACCAAAGGTGAGCAGCACCAGACAAAAACAAATACGCTTCTTCATCGATCATCGATTGGAGTATACTTTTAGACTAGGTAGTGGTGTTAATAGATAATAATCAATAATAAAGGAAAATCTTTCCAATGCACTAGCTCATGTCCATTATTCGCAGGGGCTGCATCGGCAACATGGGTTTTCGACAGAGAGTATGCAATGTAGTCTTAGTAGTGTAGATTCTTCATAATCAGCTGATTATACCTCCCTGTGAGCAATACATTGTGGTACTTGTATACTTATTTGTTGCAGTAGGCCAACAGTAATAATACTTCATTGAAATATAACACTGACAGTGGACACTTATTCTATATGAAATGATACAATTCTGCAATATACCAACTGATTAAAACAAAACGGGCGTTATGTCAAAATGTAATTGAACAGTGGAAAAATCGTGCAATAGCGTATTGGCTGCGCAACAGTTGGGCCGAGACAATTTGTAAAAAAAATTAAGCACACGCGTGTTGTATGTACCTGATATCTGAGAAAAGCATGTCCCAGTTCTGATGTGGGATTTCCCTTTTTCCCCACGCACAGAAGGAAACAGGGATCCAAATCCTAAAACCCCAAGCAGACATATCCACTCCTGCAGCGGTAGCTAAGATACTGATACAACATCCAGACAAGATGAGCTCCAGAGATCTTCGCCAAGGTAACCAACTCAAATTCCTTAAGGTCATTTCCCTTTCAAATAAAAATATGAACCATCATAAATGGGCTGTTTCCCCAGAATTCTGTACATTTATACCAAATCTCTGACCTGTGTCTGACCTCGTGTGTCACAGATTGCATCCTTCTGATGAACAGAACTGTGCTTTGTTGATTGAGCACTTGTATTCTTTGTCTTGCTTACCTTTTGGTTTTATTGAAAGCCTTTAAGTGCTTTGCTGTTTTTCCTTGTAGTCGATCTGGGTGTTGCAGGCTGGCAGTTGGAGCGAGCTGACGACCTAGTCTTGTTTGCTCCCTCAGAAGGGTTTGAGAGGTTTGGGGAGGACCTCTTCCCCGATGTGTCTGAGTCTGAGGCGACCATGTTGTACTTGCCTTTTCCATGCCTTTTCCAAGTCATGTCGCTTATCTGGAGAGCCACAGAGGCCCCTGGCATGTCCTGGCCCACATCACAGAAGGAGGGCTCTTTGTCTTTCATGTGTGGCAGGTTTCCACTGTGGAGATCTGTTTGTCAGGAGCTGCAGGACCCGGCCACGTGCCTGGCAGTCTCAGTCGATGCACTTTAGTGACAGCATGACGAGGACAAGTTTGGCCTCCCTAACTTCTGTGGAGTCACATGTTCCAGTGCTTGCTCTGCTCACGGACCTCAGCTAGCACTTTTATGGCCCATTTAGGAAGATACGTGATAGTGGAAGATATGTGATAGTGGAAGATACGTGATAGTGCTAGGTGTGTATCACTCCAAGTTGCTGATCTTGACTGACAGTGGTTTCTGCGGAAGGAGCTTAAACGGGTGAATAATCACTGCCCACCACGCTCCTCTAGGACAAATCCCTGGCAAGACCCTCAATATCCAGTTTTCCAAGCGTTGTAAGCTGTCTCGCGAAGGAGGAGTGCCTGCGGACCACCGCCCACCTCCCCCTCCTTTTCCTGGGACTGACTGGAATACTGGTTATTTTTGGGTTCTCACCACAGTCCATTCAGGGGTATGCTTCAAACGGGTGTCTAATCCTCAGACCTCAGAACCAGAAGGGTTCTATTCAAAGTACTTTCTAGTCCATTCATCCAGATGACTGGTTAAGGACTGTTAACAACAGTCTTGCAAGACACTTATTTTCACATCCCCCATTAAGACACTAGAGTGCAAGACACTAGAAGTACCCTTGGTTTGCCAAGGGCTAGGCTACAAGTTTTGTATCCTGCCTTTTGGCTTTTCCTTTCATTGGAGGATACGCTGAGCTAAGGAAAGACCTGTGCTTTCTGTTGTCGTCTGACTGGTTTGCTTGCACATACGTGTCACAGCATGGTAACAGTTATAAAGAATTGTGGTGCTCAGCATGCTGGAGACATCAGAGTCCTGAATTGTCTGGACGACTGGTTCATTTCTGCCATGTTTCCAGATCAGGTGGAGGTTTAAGCCTCAGGTTGTGAACCTTGTTTGGGACAGATTCAAGAGGGCTCAGATAGACTTAAGACACGACGCATTGCCCACACTGGTTCTCCATAAGTAGAGATGCAGGTGTCTGGGGATAGACATGCTGGGTCAGCAATGGCCCTATCTGAGCAGAGACTGTCCAGGTAGATCACAGAGATAGTCAAGGTGGAGTATCCGCTCAGCAGATTGCCCCTAGCCAATTCTTGTGATTTGTGATTTTTGTGGGTGGCAATGATTGGGTGATGTTCTAGGGTGAATCAGTTGTCGACATCTACAATTCTAGAATGCACAAGTGACTGACAGGTTTGCATGCGCATAGGTATCTGGTAACTGTTGTAACTAATTGTGGTGCTCAGCATGCTGGAGCCTTGTGGCTGTCCTCTCAACAGATTGGGTACAATAACATTAGCGATAGTTCATGTTTTGCATTTGAAAGGGAATGAAAGGTTATCTATCATAACCCCAGCTCCCTGAAATTGAAATATTATCCATCACTCTTCTTGTACGCTGCGGTGCCACAGTGCGTCTGAAGGAAAAAGAGGACTGATGTCTGATCCCAAATGGCTTCATGCGGTTTGTGTAGGAGTTCAGACACACTGCTGTGAGATTTGGAATAGATGCTCAGAATTCTGCGGTGTTTAAAGGGGATATAACCCATTCTATTTCAGGGAACTGAGTTTATGACAGATAACCTTGCATTCCATACTTTTGTGTAACAGTTGTGTTGCTTGCTCTTTGGTGCTACTACAGGGACGCTGGTAAAAATAATAATATCATGCGTCCAATGTAAACAAAAACAAAAAAAACAGTATTAATACGTTTTAGTGGCAGGGACCATCCTACCGTAAAGAATAGAGTAATCATGTGGCAGCCACTAGGTGAAGTCAATGCAGACAACTGCATTGAAGTCAAATGGTCACAGAAGGGGCTGACTGCCAAAGGTGGCCAGTGGCTATTGTGAATTATTGATAGATATTTTCCATATATCATTATGAATACAATCAAGCGGGTTTTGTTTAGATAAGATGGGATCAAATCTGCTGTGTTTATTGCACAATATAGTTTGTGAGCGATATTGCATTTCCAACCCATCCACATTATGTTTACATATGCTTCTATTTGGCTTGAATTACATTTTATTGGTTTGATGTCATTTGGTCTGCAGTATTAATTTTCCCAGAGAAGATTAGGTCTCACCTAATAGCCTTGCTGTGGTATTTTGTAGCCTGTCTGCCAGAACTCACATTGGAGGAAGTGTAGGCATGCCCAGTCCTCATAGGATGCAGTATTTTCTGGTTCTTAGACCAGCTCCTAGTGATCTAATTGCCGCAATTAATTAGCTTTTTGCCTGCTGTTAGAGTTGAAAAGCAGTTAGTAAAAACGTCGCTGAAAAGTCTACGGGACTTTGGTCCCAAATGACCAGGATCCACATTTCCAGGAGTTTTTCCTATATTCTCTGGATGGGCATTAGTTGTGCCATAGGGTAAACAGAAAAAACATCCCTTTGTTCATTTCGTGAAGTTTTGCCATAAAAAAAGTTAACTTAAGAGCCTAGAGCCTATCTTAAGTTTAATTTTGACTTAATTTTGACTACTGAAGGGCACATAATACTTCCAACTTGTTAATGTTTAATACTGCTTCTAACTCAATTAAAATAATTACAATTAAATATTGTCTTTTTTTATCATGACTGTCATGAAAAGCACTTTTTCTTGTAAAAAGAAAAGTGCTTTTTAATATTTTACTGACTGCTTCTTATGCAACAGGTACTTTTTTCATGAATGTCTATCAACGTGAACCATTTACTTTAATGTGTGAAGGTTGAGGAGAACGTTCTATAATTAAGTGTAGTGATTGGCCGTCATGTAAAAATTAAATTTCTCATTGTACCAATATGTGCTTTCAACTTCAATGAAGTCTCTGCTTTCTCTGAAGCTTTGTCCCAAACCAATGTAGGGTCCCAAACCAGGCAGGTGAAAGAGGCTTTTTTTGTAAACAAAGTTCGCCAGAATGTCCTGGAGGAGAAGGCTTATCATCTAAAATGGTGCGTACGCTATCAACAAATTATCTGTGACTGTCCCCTAACATTATATTTTAAAAGTTATAAAAATGCATGCTAGAGAATCTTTTGTCAAATGTTTTATGTAATACCTTCAAACTAACGTTAAACAGTTTCTTTATTAATCCAGGAAAGTTCACCTTGGTAAGGACCCTGTTTCCAAACAGACCAGGATGCAGATTTTGGCAGAAAGAGAGATGGCATATCACAAATATGAGGCAAGGGTTTCCACCAAACAGATTCCACAAGCATATGGCTTTAACCACTGTCACACTTGACATGTTAGTTCATTAGTTTCTCATGACGTCTGATTTCATTCATTTCTGTGTGTCTTCAAAAGCACAGAAGGGAAATCTGAGTTATTATTATTTAGTTTAATTTTTTAAAGATAATTTAACTTACATGGCTGGACAGATGTGTTTAGTAGTCTTAGCTACTAAAGGGGGTAAATCAAAGGACTGTATCAAAACACCAGGTTTCAGATTCTTTATAATCCCTGCAGTGTGAAACCCTTGATGTGAGGGCTGGAGTGTGAGAGCCCTGACGTGAGGGCTGCAGAGTGAAACCCTTGACATGAGGGCTGCAGTGTGAGACCCCTGACGTGTAGGCTGCAGTGTGAGAGCCCTGATGTTAGGGCTGCAGTGTGAATCCCCTGACGTGAGGGCTGCAGAGTGAAACCCCTGACATGAGGGCTGCAGTGTGAGACCCCTGACGTGTAGGCTGCAGTGTGAAACCCTTGACATGAGGGCTGCAGTGTGAGACCCCTGACGTGTAGGCTGCAGTGTGTGAGCCCTGATGTTAGGGCTGCAGTGTGAAACCCCTGACGTGAGGACTGCAGAGTGAAACCCCTGACATGAGGGCTGCAGTGTGAGACCCCTGACGTGTAGGCTGCAGTGTGAAACCCCTGAATTGTAGGCTGCAGTGTGAGAGCCCTGATGTTAGGGCTGCAGTGTGAGAGCCCTGATGTTAGGGCTGCAGTGTGAAACCCCTGACGTGAGGGCTGCAGAGTGAAACCCCTGACATGAGGGCTGCAGTGTGAGAGCCCTGATGTTAGGGCTGCAGTGTGAAACCCCTGACGTGAGGGCTGCAGTGTGAGAGCCCTGATGTTAGGGCTGCAGAGTGAAAAACCCTGATGTGAAGGCTGCAGTGTGAGAGCCCTGATGTTAGGGCTGCAGTGTGAAACCCCTGACATGAGGGCTGCAGTGTGAGACCCCTGACATGTTTGCCACAGTGTGAAACCCCTGACATGAGCGCTGCAGTGTGAGACCCCTGACGTGTAGGCTGCAGTGTGAGACCCCTGACATGAGAGCTGCAGTGTGAGACCCCTGACATGTTGGCTGCAGTGTGAAACCCCTGACATGAGGACTGCAGTGTGAGACCCCTGACATGTTGGCTGCAGTGTGAAACCCTTGACATGAGTGCTGCAGTGTGAGACCCCTGACGTGTAGGCTGCAGTGTGAGACCCCTGACATGAGGTCTGCAGTGTGAGACCCCTAACATGTTTCTGCAGTTAGAGACAGTGACATGGGCAGCTGGTGGTGTAGTAGTTACGGTGCCAAGCTTGTAACTGAAAGGTTGTCAGTTCAAGTCCCACCCCAGCTGTAAAGTAAAATATCCAGCTGCATATATGGATATATAAATTGTAAGAAGTTGCTTGGGTAAAAGTGTCTGCTAAGCAACAAAAATGTAGAGTTGTAGTGAGGGTAGAGAGAGCTGCTGTGAGACCTCTGATGTGATGGCTGCTGTTAGAGACCCCTGATGTGATGGCTGCAGTTAGAGACCCCTGATGTGATGGCTGCAGTTAGAGACCCCTGATGTGATGGCTGCTGTTAGAGACTCCTGATGTGATGGCTGCTGTTAGAGACCCCTGATGTGATGGCTGCTGTTAGAGACCCCTGATGTGATGGCTGCAGTTAGAGACCCCTGATGTTATGGCTGCAGTTAGAGACCTCTGATGTGATGGCTGCTGTTAGAGACCCCTGATGTGATGGCTGCAGTTAGAGACCCCTGATGTGATGGCTGCAGTTAGAGACCCCTGATGTGAGGAGAGACTAAAAGCAGATGGCTAGACACTCTTCAGCCCTTCCTCTGCTTGGCTTTCCCTGTTTATACTCTGTATTTACACACTTTATATTTTATGGGAGCCCTTGGTTTTTTATGGGGAAAAAAAAACTCATGGAACAAACTCCTCACGTTCATCTGCTCCCGCGGAATCTTGGGACATGGCCAGAACCTGAGTCACGGCCTGTCAGCTGCGTGCCTCGCTGCTTAATGGGCCCCATTGGCTTTTTTACCCGCTAAAAATGAAGTTCTCTTGTATGATTCAATTTCTCAGGTGAAAAGAGGAGAGAGGGGCGAAGAGGAGGACTTAGCCAGGAGCCAGCCCAGGATGTCTGTGAGACGTGTTCTGCGCAATGCAAACCAGGTACATTTATGTCGTTCCAGGCCATCTGGTAGCAGATGTGGTCGAAGTCTTCATAGAGAGTGGATTTGGTAATACAGATGGGTGGAACTAAATCCTACCGAAGGACGGATATGATGTCTCGTGACGTACTTCTGGTCGCTGTGCAAACATTATAGCATTGCAGTTTTTAGAACCCACTTCAAGACGAGAGATTATGCCTTTTCATTTGGCTTTATCCAAATTGTAATATCTAATTTAATTTAACTTTATGTCTGACCACATACTGAAGTTTCGTTTGACCTCATACTGAAGATGCAGTAATAATATCCAGCCTGTATTTCACCCTGCTAGCCAGTGGTAGTCTCAATCACTCTCCATCCCTGTACTGTTCTGTACGTATCATTCAGCCACATGATGGACCTTGATGTGTGTTTCAGCTGCTGGCTCATGTCCCCAAGTTCTGCGTCTACTCTAACAGCTCCTTGGAAATTAGGCACAGAGCTCTCTGGCTCTTCCAGCAGGCTGCTAGAAAGGTACCTCCGAATTTAATGGTTTCAGCCCCTCAAGGTTTCTTTCCTCCCTGATTTCTTTCACTGAGATCTGTTTAAAGGCAGAGGTTCACAGAGAAGCACATGGGAGGGCTTCAATAACCATACCTTCATCTTCAATTAAAAAGAGAATGACAGTTGAGGAGAATTTAAACACTACATTATAGTTTCATTGTCTTGTCCTTCTGTGCTTTTTCATTGACCTTTGATTCAAAATGAATGAAAAACAGTTAATTGGTAATTAAATATGTTTCCAACAGTCTGGCAGATCAGAGACAACAACCTTTGGCTAACTGTACCAGATAAGGACCGCCTAAAGCGTGAACTTACTTCTTTAAACATACTTCTTTTAAAATCTTAAGAGTGTCCAAAGGTCGGATGTATTTAGCCGACTAGCTCAAAAAGAAATGTGTCCTGTTGTGTCGTTCAAACCTCAGCAATGGGTATACAAAGCAGGAAGTTTAGCTCTAATTCTCAGTCAGTAAATGAATCCGAAGTTTTTTCATTTGGTTTCTATCACAATAGAATTGTTCTGGCTCTGATTTCCTTCATAACGATGACGCTTGGCACATAAGGCTTGGTGTCATTAAAATACAGCGGTTAACATGGATTTTATGTACCGCACCATTTTAAAAATAACAATACCCCTTTTTAAGGAGTAATTGTTGGAATAATTACTTTGGTTTCTCTATGTGTGCATTTTATTGATCAATGCAGTCACCAATACCAATTTCTTAGACGAAAGCTACTGCTTCACTGCGGTGGTTCCAGTGTTAACTCCAATTGTACTGCAAACGGTGGGGGGGAAGGATTACTGTGGCTGGCTTAACCTATCCATCATTCACCCATTCACCTCTATCTGAGAACTTACAACCTTCCAAATTCTGGCCCTCCTTGTTTTAATGCAGCCTAAATGTTAAAGATAAGACTCTCCTAACAGTAATAACATGGCATTTCATCTTCCTTCAAAGATTCCCCCTATCATCCTAACCACAGACTTACTGTGTGGTGGCAGGATGTTAGTGGATCCTTGTTAGGACTCTTGAAAGCAGTGAAAGCAGACACTGTGTGGTGGTTCTGTAGTGGTTGTGGTTGTAGGACTACAACAGGAAGTCAAGCCCCATGTTCAGTCATGTGCCTCTGCCTTCAGGTCCTGATCCGTTGTCGCATGGACCGCAGGCTTGTGTCCCTGAGGCAGCTAGCTGAGAGCGCCAAGAGGCGGTCTCAAGGGTCGGACCACGCAAGTGAGTGCGACCGCAAACAGGGGAAAGCATAGCTGTGGCAAGGAATCCCCACATCGATAGATCCAGCTCCCATCATGTATTTTGTCATGTAATGTTTAAGGGTGGTGGCGTTGTTGCGTTGTGTTTTGTGTGTGACAGGGTCGGGGTCAGAGGCAGGGAGTGAGGACGAAATCTCCGTCTCTTTGAAACTGTGTCCGGACAACCTTTTCCCCTTCACGTTTCCCAACTTCCTGCCTCGCAATCAGGTGGATCAACGTGTAGTATGTCATGGTGCTGTGAGTGAAAGACATGTGTTTGATAAGGGGACGGCTGTTTGAGGTGAATATAATTAACTGTTTAAATTGGATGTAGTGATTCATGATTTACTAATGTACTAACCAAAGGTTTTTTTTATTTTATTGATTTATAGCTCACTACAGGTAACCTGTACAAATATATAATCTTCTGTTGGTGTTTTTGTCCAGAATTCAGATTCTTATAATTATTCCTTCTGGCAGCAATATTATTTACAGAAGAAAAAAAAAATATATATATATATATACTATATTATATTATATATATAT
>JAOVYW010006320.1:0-11605 GCA_025775045.1 Hiodon tergisus
TATGTATGTGTATATATGTGTATATATGTATGTATATATATATATGTATAATGTTTATTATTCTTTAGTCTATTTAAATTTAACAGTGTTTTTAATATTTGATCATTAAAATCAATAAAATTGACACCAGGTGGATATTTTGCTGCTTAAAATTTACTGTTGGTTCCCCCCTCCAGATATCACACTACAGTGGCTGATCCAGCACTCCAGGACCAGGCGGAGCTGAAAGTGGGAATTCAAACTCGAAAAAAGGATCCTGAGACAACCCACCCAACCCCCATCCCCAGAACCCCCCGCCCTGGACAAGGTCCCCCGATTTATTCCGTTCTTGAGTCTGCATTTTTTGTTGTCTAGACTTGTTATTTCAGCTGGATGAATTGACACTGCACAGTAGTTGTTTGCATAGCTTTTTTGTTATCATTGATTGTACTTTTTGCCCTGAAGAAATACATGGAAGATGGGAACAATGGAAAGGTTACAAAAAAGTGCACAACAGGACAATGACATCACCTGAAGGAGAATTTCTGATCATGAGATTCTAGGGGGTTATTTGTGAGACGGTTCAACTTATTCAGCATGTTGAAAGGTCTTATCTGTTGTGGGTTAGGTCGCATGATGATCTGACCAATCCGACAGGTTGTTTTTGCTAATCTCCCTTTGTGCTAAGCAAGCTTTGCATTCTTTCCCACGTATTGGAGGTTGTGCAGAAGGATGTTCCAACCTGTGCTGTTGAATCTCATGATAGCTCTTTTTTGCGATTTTGTATGAACCAAACTTGCATGTTATGAAAGCAGATGTCTTTCGTTTGATTGTCCTGTTGAAATCTTTTGTATTAGGACAAAACACTTTTTTTACACCATGGCAATATCATTTTTGAGTTTTCAATCTCAAGTATTTTATAGATCCAAACCTGAAGGAAACTGTTAGTGCTCACTTATATGATACTCTGCACCAATTCTAAAATTCACTCATTACAGAGAAATGGCAATGTCAGTATAATCCTTTGACTATGCAATGAGTGCTTGGTTTTCATTTTGTGTGTTCTTCAAGTTTTAACCCATGTACCATGTCTATATAGAATGCTTCAACCTGAATTTTTACGGTGGGAGTTTGCAGACATCTGATCAGTAATGTCCGATAAAGACGCATTGAACATTCAGCTGGAGTGCGAATCTGAAATCAGTGGCAGTGTTGTGTGTGTGTATATAGAGAAAAGCTGTGGTCCGGTCCCAGAGGTTAACAGTGCTGATGACACAGTTTTTCATCGGCTAGAGCAGTTGTCTCTTATTACCAGAACATGCACAGTCTATATGAATATAATTATTTAACTTAATCAATATGATAACTTACTTATGTCTGTGAATTTAGAAAATCATACGAATAATATAGCATTACAAATGTATATAACATTTTTAGTTCAGTGTCTGGGTTATTTTTGTTCTCTTTTTTTTATCTTATTGTCTTTAAATATTTTTTTAAAAATTCTTCAAGCCATGTGATGCAAAATAGTGGAGTGATTAGTTTAATAAGGTGAGGATCAAAAAGTATGTATGACATATTTGTGGTCAGGTTTACTGTAAGCAGGCAATTAACACATGCAATGAAACCTTGATCATTCTTAATTACATGAAAATACTTCAAGCTGATATTGATATTCCAAAATATACCATTATATACCTTTTTCAAGGTTTATGGTCATTGTTAATGACTTTATAGGTTATGGTTAATTACTTTACATAGAAATACTATTGACCACACACTTGTTTTACACATTAGATCAAAGGATTTGTAGTAGTTACACAATACTTGCAATGTAATCACATGGGTAAATTGCTTACAGGTGTTATTAATTTGATTGGTTGTGGTATGTTCATCATTTGTATTTTAAAATGGTAGATTTTCAAACCAAACTCAGTTAAGATTAGTTTTAAATTAAGAATTTAAAATGACACATTCATATGTATCTAAATTGAAATTAGTTTTCTCTGTACAATGCCCAGGTCTTAAGTACTTTTGAATTGTTACCAATGCTAGTAAGAGCATTCCCGGGGTGTTCATTATTCCAAAAGAAATCTTACATTTATAGACAGTTAGTATAAATGTGCTTTGCTTGGTTTGGGTTAATTTAAAATTTATTTGTTCAAATTTTAAAGTTTTCATTTGTTTACATTCAATTAAAATTTTCTCTTGACTTTGCATTATCTTTGCATGTTGCAGCTTTCTTCTACAACTTCAAAAAATGTAAATTGTCAAAATGAGTTTTGATGGGTACTAAATACAAATAGGTTGCTAATATACATTGTCTATGTGTATGTTTTAATGTTTTTTGGTACGATTATGAATATAATCATTTAAATTGACTTTGCACATGTTATGCAGAATTAATGTGATTACGGAGCACAAATATCTCATTGTACATGGGTATGGAGAATCCTGTGTTAGTCTAGTGTTAGTGAGGAGGAAGAGTGGGACTATGTGAGGTAAATATTCCTCTTGCTTTCTGTTGGCATTTTGGACTATTAACCACAAGGGATTAGAAACTATGCTTGAGGAGGTATTTTATTAAAAGATGGACGGTATATTTCCTTCTTAGTTTTTACTCCATGAGTGGTATTCTGCCCATATAATTACTAAGAGTTTCTTAAAGGGGAGACAAAAATCTAAAGTAAATTTAAAATAGATTCAAGATTTGGATTGTCACTGTCAGAATACTTTTTAAGGATACTGGCCACATTGATAGGTGTTTTTATAAATTAATAGATAAGACATGTATGTACCCCAGCTTTTAACAGTGGCTGAATTTAGTAGTCATTTTTGTACAGATTAAAACATGTTACCTTATTGGGGCGCTTTGAAACCCTGACTTTCTTTGAGCTTTTATGGTGAATTAGGTATATGGTAATTAGTGACATCTGGTGGGCAAAACACATAAAAATCACAGTGTGACGGGATACAAATCTGACCCACATTGTTAGTTAGTCTGTTGCATCATATGATTACCCCAGCCTGTTTGTAAAGGCATTCTAGGAGTGTTGGTAGTTTTGGTTACTTCAGAATAGTAATTCCATGATGAAAACACTATCTGGCGTAGCTCGGCCTACAATTTTGTATTTCTCGCTAGCAAACCTGACTGGCCCGTTGGGATTGAGTCCGGAGTCGCACAGTGTAACATAGGGCTTTGCTTACAAAAACGTTTGTATTTATGTTAATATTTGTATTGTAGTTATGCCAATAATTTTTCCTCTGTAGGTGTTTGGTTATTTATACGTTTTTTATGTTTTTATGAAATCAGGAGAAAAGGTTGTCATACGTTTTTTTTAGTGGTAAGTAAAGAGTCAACGATACTCATAAAACGGACAGGCAAAACAACCCAGTGTACACTACTTGAGATTGAAAAACAGAGCAGCGTCCATTTTTGTTATGGGAGATCCGTATAAACTCCACCTACCTTATAACAATTTATTGTCATCAGGTTCATTGTCCTTGGATTGAAGTTAAATGTGTATTTCTGATTTTTCGTTCTGATGTTACACAATAGTGTCCTTGAGAGAAAATTTGATTTCTTAAATATGTTTCAGAGATGTCTGTCTCGTTTTTTAAAATATTTTGCTTTTGAAAATATAACTTTGGAGAAATTGTCTACATCTGATATAACCAGAGAGCTTAGTGTTTCGTTAGTACAACTTTGACAAAATTATTTTTTTTAAAGATACCAGCCACTTTATTTTTACTGTTGATTTGATTATGTTGTCATGCCAGTGATATCGTAATGTTGCTATTGCTATCTTGAGATAATAAAAAATTATAAATAAACAATTTCCCAAAAATACAATGCAGATGCAATTTTATCTTTTTCTAAATGTTAGTCTCATAATGGGGATCATGGTGTAAATCCCAGCTTCCACATTCTTCCAAGATTCTTTTAATTCTTTAACACTTAACGGTGTTAGCACTTCTACATCAGAAGGTTTTCCCCCATGAGAAATTTGTTCTCGCGGACATATGCGAGAGCAGCACGGGAACGCCCGTCGGCACCTGCTGGAAATTCAGCTGAGTAATATCTTGTGCCAGTGCGTCCATCTCGCGAACACCTGCAGGAGAGGTTCAGGCACGTCCATCAGCACCAGCTCAGGATTACTGTAATTACACACGTAATTTAACTGCATGCCATCCCTCAGTGGGTGCTGGGGGTCGGGAGAGAAGCAGGGTGAGAGAAAGTTGAAACAGACAACCAACCGAACAAACAAACAAGCTTGTGAAAGAAACGTGGGGGAAAGACAGAGGACGGAGACGCGATCGGGAGCGAGCAACTCGCGTCCTCAAGGGCAGACGGGATTCGCACGTTAATTGTTTCTGGCTTTATTATTTTTTGGTTGTTCTTTTAGTCTGTTGTGTTTGATGAGAACCTGTGAGGGGAGTCCTTGAAGAGCGATTAAATTTGGGTGGTTTAAGCACCATGGAAAGTGAAGCGTTTTGTGTTCGCCGATTATTCCCGAACCGAGTACGAGTGGCGTGCTACATCGGTGCCGAAACCCAGGAAAAATCTGACTTCACATTATACTGTCCAAGAGCCCTCCCCCCTTTCTCAATTGGTGCAGCAGCTGACCATGATGCAGGAGCAGCAACACAAAGCCCTGCAGCGGTTCACGTGGAACAAGCCACTGACATGGCTGCCCTGACCCAGCTCCTGCAGCAGATGGGGAACCTCAGCCTTGACCATGGGGCCAGCCCACCAATTTCCATTAAGATCACCAAGACGGGACCCGATGACGACCCGGGAACCTTCCTGGGTATGTTTGAATGAACCGCCACCACCTGTCAGTGGCACCGGTTTTTGTTTGCCACGTAACACGTCCTGCTGGCTCCGGTGCAATTGACCATTCTCCCTCCCTCAAGCCATTTGGATGGCAGAAGATCAACTTTCCGTCATGGCCACAGGGGAGAGGAGACCACCCCCAGCTTTTAGCCACCTGCTCCTGTCTCGAGTACGACTGTCAGGCCGCCGGTTTCCCACAAGGCATGGGTGACGCCAGCTGGCTGGGGAAGGGACCTGACAAGCCTCCAATCTTTCGCCTGGGTGGCCGACTTTCTCCTAGAACAGGATCAGGATGATATGCTTCGGCCGGCTCGGTGCGATTTACTTAGCTAGGTCATCCTGACGATCCCCAGCCCCCAGTCACCGGTTTCTGAATGATAGACTGTATCAGGTAGACCTGGACCAGACACTGTGTCGGCAATTGCTGGTTCCCAAGTGCCGTAGGAAAATGGTGTTTGGTGTGGCCCATTGTAGCCCAGATGGCTGGCCACTTGGCAGTGGACAAAACAGAGTGCAGAGTCACAAAATTTGTTTGGTCTGGCCTTCGGGACAACATCTGTAAATGGTGTAGGGCGTGTCCTGAGTGTCAGAAAATGAATCCACCGGCCATACCAAAAACACTTGTTGCCACTAATAGAGATCCTCTTTGACCAAATTGGCATGGTCCGTTCAGCAAAAGCGTGCAGGGGCATCCATTTGTTTTTGACAAAGTTGATTATCAGATTCGACATCCAGAAGCCTTTCCCCTCCGCAATACCGATGCAAAGAGTGTTGCAGATGGCGTATTGTCCAAGTTCACCTTGGTTGGTTTCCCAAAAGAAATTCTCACAAACCAGGGCACAGCGTTTATATCATGGACACTGAAAGAATTGTAAAAGCTTTGCAAGATACAGCCGTTTAAAACCAGTATATACTACACGCAGACGGATGTGTTGGTGGACCGGTTTAATTGCACATCAAAAAACATGTTGGCGAAGTTAATAACAGACAACAAGCGGAACTGGGATAAAATGATTGACCCCCTGCTGTTCGCAGTGTGGGAGGTTCCCCAGGCCTCCACAGGATTTTCCCCCTTTCAGTTGTTGTATGGCAGGCGGCTACGGGACCTTGCTATGAAAACTTGGGAGGAGGGTCCAAGCCCCAGTAAGAATGTGGTGTAGTATGTCACGGACTTCCGAGCAAAACTGCACTCTTTGGGACGACTAGCACGTGAACATTTGCCCGTGACCCAAGGCAAACTAAGTGCAGTGTACAACAGGGGGCCTCACTTGTGCACATTCGACCCTGGGCGATAAGGTTCTGGTCTTACTCCCCACAACCACCTCAAAAGTTTTAGCACAGTGGCAAGGACCGTTTGAGGTCACATGGCACGTGGGGGGATGTTGATTATGTGGTAATATGCACTGACCAACAAATCTACCTTCTCAGTCTGTTGAAATTATGGCACACTGCCTACTCTGTCCACCAGAGTGACAGCACCTGAGGCTAGGTTTCCCTAGGTACCTAGCTGTCCCCGACCCATAGCGCAAATGTACATCAACTGGTATGTGAGTTTGCAGATGTGTTTTCCCCTCTGCCAGATCGTACAACCATGGTCAAAAACTATATACATTCCCAAAATGCTGGAGATGGGGGGACTCGAGGAGTCCTACAGCGATTGGCGTACTCCGGTGGTGTTGGTTCCTAAACTGGATGGGTTGGTGTGATTCTGTGTTGACTACAGGAAGGTTAATGCAGTGTTGAAGTTTGATGCTTATTCCAGGCCTCGGGAGGATGAGCTGTTGGATTGTCTGAGCACTGCTCGCTTTAACACGGCATTGGATTTGACCAAGGGCCTGTCTTCGATGTTCAATGGCTTTCTCCACTCTGATCGGTTTGCTCAATTCATCACTTTGCTTTTCGAGCTTCACAGAGCACCAGCCACCTTCCAGAACAAGACCGGGTGCATTTACATAGCCTTTATAATTACATTGTTTTCCCATTAGGTAGACGGTTTGGGAGATGGCAGGTGAATGGAGTGGAACGAGATTGACTGAATCCGAGAAGAGAAGAGAAAAGAAGAGAAGAGGCAAGTCAAGGCAACACCCTGCGGACCCAGTTGCTTTCGTTTTGGTATTGTGTGGTTAACTCGGTGATCCTGTGAGGGATACTGGGACACGTAGTTTTGTTTTAAAAACTTTTGTTGGAAATGGCAAAATAAAAATAAAGCGGCTTAGGCGCACCTTAAATTGAAGCATTTGGGGCTTTCATCAATTTGGGCCAAAAAACGGTTCATTCTCTCGAAGCTTTTAACTCACTGCTGGTCAAAAAAACGAATGATATGTTAGATCCTCATATGATAGATGATTTCCCCCTTGGTGTTCACAGATAAGGTGGCTGAGTGTATTAAACGTCATGTGATCAAAAAGTATCTCGACAGATGTTATCAGATACTGATGAAGTTTGACAGATTTGTTTTAACCTCCAGATACACAAATAATAATAAAAATACTTGCATTCAAATTGTATTTTAGGCTGCAGTAGACAAAATATTATAATAAACTATATGAAATTAAATATGACAGTTACATCTGTATGTCTGCTTTCACAGAATACATATAAACAAGATACGGATTTAACCATCAATTTAACCGTTTCAATTATGTCAGATGGTTTTCTTCTTTCCAACCGTACCTATTTTGCTAGGTGCAATATATGAGAAGCAAATTTGTAAATAACTTCCTATGAAAGAAAGCTCTAGTGCCAGTCAGTGGATATTCATATCTGCAGTCGACTTTCTGCATGTCATCAACCAAAGCAACAGACGTAATTTATCAGGTGGTTATCATATATCTGAATCATAAATGTCTATGAGAGTGATCAAGAAGCTGACCAGCAAAAATTCCTATATTGCAAATTAGAAATGCAGTTTTGCCAGTGTTTCAACTATACAGTATATATAGCAATGATGTTGAAGCCAGCTACAAGTTGAGCTATTGGCCGATGTCTAGCTGTGGTCTACAGAACTTTTTAATACCAACGTGTTTTTACTGATAATGGATCATACAGAACAAAATTATTGACATTCAGAGGTTCAATTGTGAATCGCTATTTCATAAGGTCAAGACTTGATTAGGCTGTAGACTATGCATTAAATACATCATTATGCAATCATAGAGGTTGTAGCCAAATAAGTGAAGTAATACTAAACAGTATGTGAAAAGTCAAAAACGCTTAATGTGTAACAGGAGTGGTATTTTTATTAAGATGTTAAGGAATGTGATTGAAACTTAGGACACAAAGGCCCCAAGATTTTTATTAAGGAGCAAAATAAGTGTTGAGGTTCAGCTTTTTTTCTCTTCTTAGATTTCTCCTGCCTTGGAGAACACTCTCTCACACGGCACGGATAATGCTGGTGCACAACGATAATGACTGGCAAAATGATGTGTGTGAAAAAACAGTCTTATGTTTTGGCCTGTAATCCAGAGGATCCACAGACCGTGGGAGGTTGGCATCCCCAAGGTACTTTTTGACCTCAACTGTGGCATCTGCTGTGGCACTGTAGTCAGTATGTCAAGGAACACTCATATGAATTTATAAAGTGTGCCACAGGTCAAGAGCAAAATTTGATCCGGAGGTCTGTGGTGGTAACATCACAAATTCATTTGATTTATTATTATTTTAGTTTATTGTTTGAGGGCAGACTACATTTTGTATCTTTTGTTTGTTATAATGGTTTTCGTTGAAAAAAGAAGAAGAAGCCTAGTCTCTCTGCACATGATAATACATGATAATACCAGAATCGTGCATCCGCATGTGTGCTATAGTATTTTAGCAGTAATTTGGGGAAACTGGTAGTGAGAATATCATTGCACACTGTTTTACATGCTGAAAGAACAGGGGACCTTCAATGTCACCTCCCATGGATGAAAAATGCAACCACATAGACGATGAAGGAATAGACAGATCTTATAGTGCCAGCCTTTTTAAATCTGGCAAGAAATCTACCCATTCTTATAAAGTAAATGTCACATATTGAGAAATGAAATATGTGTATGCATTTATAGCAAGTCATCTGATGTATTGTGTTTATATTCCAACAAAGCCAGTCGAACAGTAGGGGCACAGAGTTTCATAAACAGATGGAGACAAGGATAATACTCATTTTCATATTTCTATCCACCTCTTTGCCCCCACTTATGAGCACAAGGGACTCTATGTAGTTTAAACAAAGAAACTACACACAATGATCTGATGCAGTAAACTGGCCTGGTGCAGCTTATTCTGCTTCTATCAATATGTGATTAAAGAGTGCCACACTATCAGTCACCATGTCGGTAATATTAAAACTTCCAATTCATCTACACTGACTGCATCCATCCTTATGCTTTTCATTTCTCCATCTCAAGGACAAACAGACATCGTGTTAACAGTTTACAGATGTCATTAAATTTACTGAAACAGTTCATAAGGTGCAACAGCAGGACCTCCAGGGTTTTCAACCTGTAACCTACTGGTTATAAGTTCCTTCAGGCCAAAAGCACCTGTTGTCCCATTATAAATAATGTCTTTGTGTCCCTCTGTCCAAAAATCTCCTGTAAGACAATACACAGTTGTGTTTTCTTGTAAACTTTCCAAATTCCTTGCGGGTTTGAACAAGTCAAGCCCACGTCTGGCTGTCATCCCTACCTAAAAAATATGACTCACCAGACCAAGACAACGTGGGCTGGAGCTGAAAACTTCTCCCGCCACACAAACAGAGGGGTCTGTTTCCTGATAACTTGTTAACACTGCAGTCTGGAACTTGTTTTGTGATAAATGCAGTGTGGCTCAGTGTGTTAGGTATCTTGTTACTAAAAAGCTACTGCTTTGAATCCAACTCGATACTACTATGGTACATTTGAGCAAAGTACTTGACTGTTGAATTAGGTACTGTACTGCTGAATTGCTTCAGCTGTCTAAATACATTTTAAATGGTGTCATACAATTAATATTCAGATGCTATTTTTCATGCTGTCTTCAGCAATCTGGAGAGTTGCCAATTACAAGCTTTCCATTCATCATTTGACAGGAATGGTTCTGGAGCATGGCAGGGGCCAGATGCTTTGAGGTCTTCCTATTGGTGGTCAAACAAGAGTGAGAGTTTGGTTACTTCCTGGGATTCTAGCTGGTCCTTTGTGAATGCACCATTTGCAAATTTCAGAGGAGCTGGAGGTTCTTGCTGAACTGCATCCTTGTTCTCCAGCTCTGAGCCCCTCTCTCATAGTTCCCACAGAAACAAGACAAACCTTGTGCTGTTGCTGGACTTCAGGGAGTAGGAGTGTTTTATTAATCTAGCAAGGGATTGAAGTAGGACTTCTGACCAAGAAATCCCTTTAAAACTACCAGACCTGTTCCTCTCACTCACCCAACAAAGCAGTTAACTGCTTGTTAAAGAGTTGAATAAGACGGGCGTTATTGTTTTGCGAGCTTCAGAGTTGGCTCAAATATTGGGAAGAGATGCTCTTTGTTACAAAATAGAGCAGAAAGTTAAAAATGACGAACCATAACTTGACCCAAATTCCAAAAGCATTCACTGAGCTCCATCCTTTGACAGCACTTTAAAGACATGCATACTGAAGTAGGCCTATTGAAGAATGCATTTCTTCATTCATCTTCGTGGTTGGAAAAAATGTCTGCTTGTTCCATTTTTTAGAAAAAAATTATGGCCATGTTATGTCTGAGAATAATAATTTTAAAAATTTTGCTTTGTTGATCTGAGATTAAAGAGAAAAGGGGGGGGGGGGTCACTGCTTCAATGAAGGTTCAAAGAATGGTTTTTTTTTTAAAGTGTGTCAGTAACAGAGCAGAGGGGTTGAGGCTCAAGCACTGACACATCTGAAATTCCACGGTCACCTAGACAGCGCTTCTTAACCTGTACAAGTCCTTTTATGTTAATTCTTGTTTTAAATAGTTTTTGGTTAAAAAGATAGCCATCATTGAGACCCACAACACAATAAGAACATCCGCACAGCAGGCATTCTAGGTTTGTCAGAAAGCTGTGTTTCCATGGAAACCAAAAAAAGAAGATGGGGTCCAGTTGTTTTTGCTTTGACTTTGCCCGGTAGTAACTTGAATGTGTTGGTAGCCTGGCAACTCTGTTCTCATTGCATTCATGTAATTGAGATTCAGATAGTGTGGTTTATTTCAGAGAGGGGCACAATAGGGTAATTATGAAAATAAGTCACTTGCTTTGTACTGCCTAAGAGGAGGACATATCCCCAGCCTTGAGTTTCGCCTTCAGGAGCACAGAATTCCGCTGAGCCTTCACAGTCTGGGACAGCAGCAGAAGCTAAGCCCATTCTAGGAGCTCTGGACCAACTTCCCTTCATTGTCACAACAACTTGTTTGTGGAGCAGTGATTTTAGTTGTTACACAATTTAGTAGCAATGATTGATAGGTGATTCTGCCTGTCTAGTGAGTTAAACCATTATATTTATTTATATTGTCTCAACTTCATCAATAATACATACTAAAATGGACATATTGCATGCTTACAGAACAAAGAATGAAAAGTAACATCCCAGTGTTATTCTAACACTGCTTCTCTAATTGTACCTACAAGTGTGTTACCTGGGAAGTTACAAACATACACAAAAGTATTGGGCCACACCTCTTAATCATCGAATTCACTTGTTTCATTCAGTCCCATTGTCACAGGTGTATAAAATCAAGCACCTAGTCATGCAGTGTCAGCGAATGCCAGGAGAACGTTTCCTGCCTGACTGCATTGTGCCAACTGTAAAGTTTGGTGGAGGAGGGATAATGCTA
>JAOVYW010006321.1:0-11604 GCA_025775045.1 Hiodon tergisus
GTGTGTGTGTGTGTGTGTGTGTGTGTGTGTGTGTGTGTGTGTGTGTGTGTGTGTGTGTGTGTGTGTGTGTGTATTCCCAGCACTGGAGTCAGGTACGTCAGAAGGCTTCCTGGGTGGCATGTCCCTCCCCATCGGAATGACACGACGTGCCCTCAGCTATGATGATGCCCTCGAGGCCGCCATGTCACCGCTTCCATCTGACGTCAGTGTCAACATTCTGTGGAAGAGGCCTGTCATTCCAGACAGGAAGTTCCAACGCCTGTCCGAGGTCCGTCTCACAAATGTAGTGCTCATTGTCCACCCCACCCCACTCTTTTCTTTTCTTTTACCATTAAATGTGAATTTTTAAAAAATACTAATAATTTCTTCAGCCTAAAACAAAAGGTTAATTAATAACTTGGATAGGTGATTCCCAGTCGGGGTGGCAATGGAGGGTCTGTCGACTGGTGGGTGGGTGGGTGGGTTTCACTACCTGTTCTTCGTTGACATGGAAAAGGTTATGATCTAGGGTGGTTCTTTTAAGTAAAAGTAATTTAATCATTAAATAATAATTTATTTATTTTCAATTTGGGGTCGCAATCCAGGGGTTGGTAACCGTTAACCCCCCTTTTTTTTTGCACGTTAATTCACTGCATGCAGGAAGATGAATTGAGCAGCTCTCGGACCCAGACTGGCTCCTTCGATGCTTCTTCCACAAAACCTGCAGTCCCAGTGGTGAAGACTAAAGCCTCGTCTCTCATTATGAACTCTCTAATGACCAGTAAGTGTCAGAGTGGTAATTATTACAAAAATATTTAATGTTTATAAAGTTCGCTCAAGGTAGATGATGGGTTTAACAAGTATTGATGATTAGACTTTGGTCATTAAAAAATAACCTGTATTTCCTTTTATTTAAGAGGATGGACAACAGGCCTTGTTACTAAAGACCTGGTTTTGCAAAGTAGTATATATATCAGTGTGGTTTTTATTCTGCTATTTATTCTTAGAACAAACTCAGGAGAGCATGCAGAGGTTTGAGCAGCAGGCTGGACTGACAGACACGGGCTACACCCCCCATAAAGGTCTGGCGGCCGAAGAAACTCGCTACCACCGCATAGCAGAGGGTCTGCAGGTGAGTCAGTTTCTGCGTTTAGATCAGTGAAGAAGAAAACTTTTCTAGTCTGTCGGCATGGTTAAACGTGAGGTTTGATATGAAAGATTTGTGTTACCGGAATAAAACAATCTTTTTTTGTTCCTGTTTTCTGTCTTGATCCATTTCAATGAATCTACTGACGCACATACACACACATCTGTTTAGAATTCTCTATGATAATGACCTTCAAGAGCAAAGAAGAGTATTGTGTACAGTGTGTGTTTTCTTAGTTGTCTGGGTATTGTTTTTTAAATTGTTTTCATTGCTTCTAGAAATTGAAGATTCAAAACGGAGAATCCAAGGAGGTCAAGCAATCAGTGTCAGCTCAATCCACCCCCAGTGGTACCCCTCAGACTTCCCCCAAACAGACACGCAGGTATGCAAAATTAAACACTGTACACTAGCTGGTCTATCCTTATGCGACATAGAGGTTATTAAATAAAAGTACATGCTTGAAAGGAACTCCAACTTATTGTTCTCCTGCTACGGGTTATATGACAATTTTAGAAACGTAATTTAGTTTTATTTTATTTGTTTATTGAATTTTTGTTGAATGCTGTGAATGCCGGTGCATTGATGTTTATATTAATATATTGATACTGGTCATTTTTTTGGTATAAACAGGGGCTGGTTTAGCCAGGATTCGACAGTCTCCCTTACCAGTTCTGAACTGGGAGGCTCTAATACCGGTGTGGATGTGACTGGCGGGGAGGGGGGAGGAGCGGTTGAACGTTGGAGCCGCTTCGGTCCACGCCCTGTAGTTCAAAAGTCGACCACAGACCCAGGTACAGACTTGTCCACCACAGGTAATCAAAGGCTGCATGGGATTTGTAATAAAGTTAAAGAATTTCCAGTTTTTTGTTTGAGATAATGTCTTTTATAGAGTATAGCAGGAGGTTTAGTTGTAAGTAGGTTGCTGGTTCTAATTGAGGAAGGGTGCTGAATTGCTTCCGTTTCCTGATCTAGATCTATTTAGACCTGATTAGATCGAGAGATGTAGCCATTGATTTGGTCCACCTCAACATTGAGGTGGACCAGATCTGCCAAATAGCACATTTTTATTTAATTTATATTTTTTATGTCAGTATATTTGGGGGGACATTTTGCACATGCGTCCCCACAATATATATTATAATTACGGCCCAGATTTGATCTATCTCTGGAGTCTCTGGGTAAGCGTGTGTGAAGAAATCGTTTTTGTAGTAGGAATAAAATGATGAACTCAGTTTTAATAAAGTCATGTGTTGACAGATGGTGTGCAGTTAAATATTGAAACCTTGTCACCACAGGGGGCTTCGCTCTACAGACTTACCGGGGAGCCCAGAAGCCCACTCCAATGGAGATGATGAAGGTTCAGGCCACCCGGATTTCTGAGGACTCCCCAGATCTCCAAATCCCCAAAATAGAGATCCCTAGTTTGGAGGACAAAAGGCAGGTGCAACGCCCTCATAAGCTGAAGCCTCGAGACCTGAACATTCTCACACCCTCGGGCTTCTGAACATCTCTACTATTAAACAACCCCCATCTCTACTATTAAAACATGGCTTCATCATAGAAGATTTCCCTTCCTGTTACCCTCAACCTAAAGTTCTCAGATATTATCTGTGGTCTTCAACATAGTCACTGTTTGAATGTCCATTTATTCTGTGGAAAAAATTGTGTAATTAAAACTTTAATTAACCTAAATATATCTTACAATAACCAAATGAAGTACCATGTATTTTTTTGTCATGTTGAACATTTTCAATTTCCTCCACTTCTTTTGGTCTGTTCTTTAGTTCCTTTTTATTGTTATTCAGAAGTGAAAATGTGACGCTGTGAGTACATTTTCAGGTTCATCTTGGTGACTAGCTTGACTGTCATTTACAATTTTGCTTTGAGTAGTGTATTTTATAGTCTTACTTGAGATTTTTTTTTTTTTGTAATTGCCTTGCTGTTTAAAGAGTATTTTCCATTCTTTCAGCACTATTATAAATCATTGCTTGGTCAGTATCAGACATGCACTTATAAACAGGCACTTTTCCCTCGCATGTCAGTCAGTCCTTTGTTAACTAATGTATGTCTTCAGATTTGTTTTCTAACAGTGCTAGTTTCTAGAATATATTTTACATTTTAAAATTTAATTTTGATGTACTGTTGTTAACTTAACCGTCAGCTTCTTGAGTGACTTTCCAAAAATAAAGTAAAAACTTCTGATTCATGAATTTGTGAAAGGCCAGCTTAAAACATAGATAATGTCATAGAAGTGGTTCACGTTATGTGGATTTTTTTAAACCAAAAGCAATACACTTTGACTTGAATATCATTGTCAAAATATCAAAATGATGTATTTCATCTGAATAGATAAGTATTAGCATTTGTTAAAAAGTAGATTTTACATGGCAACGTATCATATAAGTCCTATATAAGGTTCTGTGTGTTCTTGACATATTTCAATAGATTACAATAGATGTTTAACAAGAAGCAAGTAGAACTGAAATAAGTAAATGTGTATAAATGTAGCAAACTTTTGAGCACTCTCTTTATTCGAGGCATCGATGGTGGCCATCTTATATATTGCTGACTAGCTACTACCAGCAACAAAGATTTTTGCACACAGGGATGAACAATGCAAACTAGTTTATTTTTTTGTACTTTTACTTTCCTCATGTTGATCACAAATGCTTGAGGGAAGAGAAGTTAAGTTGGCTTGCTAGCTGATGTATTGCTCTGATTGATAACCATTAGCACCAGCCGAGAAATATGTGCTCAGTTCTTAATTTATAGTGGGCTCAACCAAACAATAATAATAATGGCCTTCCCAAACCACCAAGCTACTTATCAGACATGATAAGTAGAATTTACATGAATTTAATATTATCAAATCTATAAATGACTTCAGACAAAATGTTTATTTTTGGAGTTTTCAACATTCGTAGTGATAGTGATTGTAACCCATTCAAATTGTCACGCAGAGCCCACACATTGTCGTAGTCATACACTGGACCTTTTATTAGTCTTGGATTGATTTTGAAAGCTGTTTTCCTATACAACCCAGTGCCACTTTCTGGCCACTTTCCTGTTTAAGTTAGCGATTTTGACGGTACCTGAACAAAAGTACTTTTTGAGTCGCTCAGTACCCAAGTGCTATACTTTTTAAAGGGCCCCATATTTTTTTTTACCTGAGGGAGGAATGTTCGATAACATTTCCTCAGTGGATGATATGAAATCTATATCAATGCATTATTCAGTATTCTGTTACTCCACTGAGAAAGAAGAAAAGATTTTTCTCCCGTTGAGCTCCTTTAAATTGAAAAACGTATTTTGTCAAAATCAACTTTTTTTTACCAACAAAGTTACTAAAAGAACTTCTCCCTTTAACATTAAAGCTGACGTTTAACATTTTTAATACTTCCTTAGCGTCAGCGTAAGTTTTAGAGTCTCTTAAATTGGCAGTGACCCTCCTTTACTAAAACAAAATTAAAAAAATCAAGTATATCAAACTGCAGTAATGAAAAGTGTGATATTTTGAACGCAGTAAAATTTACTGCAGTTTGAGCGCAGTATTATTACAATTTAAGACATAACCTTTTACTGCAGTTTGGCTGTTCTTGCTGTAGTTTTGGGGAAAAACATTTTTTACTTCATTTTAATTTCCTAAATGAACAAGACTCCATCTGAGCTGGAGAGGTTCTCTGTCAAATGATGGTAATAATGGCCCTCACAAACAACTAAGCTTTTTATTAGTTTTATATGTCTATAGGCCACTGGGTCCGTATACAGAATTTTTACATGAGTTTGGTGACTTTTTATCAAACCTAGCAGTTACTGCAGACAAAGTGTTGATTGTTGGAGACTTTAATATTCATATTGATAGCAATGGTGGATTCATTAAAAAAGTCCATTGCGATATTGGATATGTTTAGATTTGTCCAACATGTGGCAGAACCCACGTTCTTTGTCGCAGCCATACATTGGACCTGGTTATTGGTCTTGGGGTTGATATTGAAAATTCCCCATACAACCCAGTATTTTCTGATCGCTTTGTTATTACATTTGAAATTCAGTGGGCGAATTCCATGGTCCCAGAGCAGAAGCAGTTTATGACTTGTGCGATTAATCCAAGTACGATGCTAAAGTTTATCAAAGAGCTGCCAAATGTTTTACCTGAGGAAAGAATATTCAATAGCGTTAACTTAGTGGATGAAATGCAAGATATCATTAACAAGGCATCAAGTGGAGCTCTAGATCTGGTAGCTCCACTAGGAATGAGGAAAATAAGGATAATACATTATCGCCGTGGTACACTGATTATATGCGTAAACTGTAGCTGTAATTAAGCCAACTATAAATGAACCAAATTTAGGTCCAAATGTCTTAAAAACTTTAGTCCAGTATCTAAATTGCTGTTTTTATCTAAAATATTGGAGAAAGTATTAGCTCAGCAGTTATTAGAATTTTTAAACTCGAATAATATGCTAGAAACATTTCAGTCAGGTTTTTGAACAGGACATAGCACCGAGACAGCACTTGTTAAGGTTGTAAATGATCTGTATCTGATACTAACTTGGTGTCTGTTTTAGTACTGCTTGATTTAAGTGCTGCGTTTTATACTATAGATCACTGTCTCCTTTTGAAAAGCCTTGATACCCATATAGGCATAACAGGGACTGCTCTCTCTTGGTTGAGGTCATATTTGACATATTTAATTTGAATATATTGGTCGTATTTGACTTGAATTTGTTAAAATTGAGGATGACTCATCTGATTTGTTTCCAGTTAGATATGGAGTACCACAAGGTTCGGTGTTGGGCCCCCTTCTTTTCTCTTTGTATATGCTTACCCTTGGTGATATTATCCGTAAGCACAAAATCAACTTTTATTGTTATGCGGATTACTAAGGCTTCTGAGGCTGAATAGAAGCAAGTCCTCACAGCAAATTCCAACATCAAGTGGAAAGCATTCGCAGAAGAGTGGAGGCATTGTATTAATGCCCATGAATTTGGAATGAGTTAGACGAGCAGGTCACCCGAACCAGGTGTGGATCACATGTGGATACGACCCCAGCCTCCTGCAGGAACAATTAACCACCATTGATTTGTCAGCGTTTAAGATTATTATAGCTCCTGGTGGCGGCCAACAGAGGATAGGCTTCCACCTTTAAGTCAGGTTTCTCTCCTAAAAACAAAAATAATAATCTTAGGTGTGCTTTCTGGGGGTCACAAATCTAAAAAATAAAAAAGCAATATACAAAAACCAAGACACTGTAGGACACGATCCTACACTGCAAAAAAACAAAAATGTTACTGTGTATATATGTGGCTTATTTGATGCACATGCAGTTAAACAAAATAGTTAAAGAAAATAAAGGACTAGCTCAGGCTAGCTGGTTACAGGCAGCAACAAGAACAAAGCCAATGTTGACAAGTAAGAATAATTAGGTATAATAAAAAAGTAAATATAAAATAATAATAAAGACTTAATATTAAGATTTAAGTAAAAGGTTTTTAAATTTTAGTATAGGTATATCAAGTCATTTTGTAGGTCTCACCAGTTTTCATGGCATATGTTAAAAACTCCTTTTATTATAAGACATGGCAATTTAGGAAGCGTTACAGAAAATTTGACTGGTTTAGACAAACAGGGACAAATGATTGTATACTACTAGGGCGGACAATAGGGGAAAAAAGACGTTCGACTAGTTTCAGCAAATCCAGTGGAAATCCAAAGTCACTCTGGAATTTCAGAATCTGCAGTCAGTTTTGCTCAAGCTACTGTAGTTCAGTATTCCTTTTTAAGTTTTTTTAAGTTTATGTGGATGATTATGTAGAATCGATGCTAATGAAAAAGTGGCGGGGATTCGCCTCAGTATACATTTACATAAACAACTGCGCTTGTGCGTTCTATTGATCAGTCTTTCTTTTATTAGCTTCTATATCAAAAATATATATTATAGCGACCTGGGATCCAGAGGGAGTGGGTTGGGACTACCTTATGTTCAGGGGTGACGTGTTCCTGTCTGCCAGAGGTGGATTAATTGGTTGTAAGGGTGGGAGAGCGTGCCAAAAGAGGGAGATTTTTTAGTCAGGGTGCCCATGCTGACCCTTGGCCACTGCGGAAAGCGCTTACAATGGGCACGTGAGCATCAGAACTGGCCCACGGAGCAATGGAAGAAGGTGGCCTGGTCTGATGAATCACGGTTTCTTTTACATCACGTGGATGGCCGGGTTTGTGTGCGTCGTTTACCTGGAGAACACATGGCATCAGGATGCACTATGGGAAGAAGGCAAGCCGGCGGAGTCCGTGTGATGCTTTGGGCAATTTTCTGCTGGTAAATCTTGGGTCCTGCTATTTATGTGGATGTTACTTTGATACGTACCACCTACCTAAGCATTGTTGCAGACCATGTTCACTCTTTCATGGCAACGGTATTCCCTGATGGCATTGGCATTTGTGGGATGTGCTGGACAAACAAGTCTGATCCATGGAGGCCCCACCTCGCAACTTACAGGACTTAAAGGATCTGCTGCTAACGTCTTGGTGCAAGATACCAAAGCACACCTTCAGAGGTCTAGTGGAGTCCATGTCTTGATGGGGGTCAGGACTGTTTTGGCGGCAAAAGGGGAACCTACACAATATTAGGCAGGAGGTCATTATGTTATGGCTGATCGGTGTACATCCCTGGCTATTTGAATCCAAAATAAATGGACCAAAATAGTATATATCCTATACTTTCTGTCAAAAAGTGATTTATGACCCCTGTTTAATAGACAGGTCAGTTCACAGACACTGTTTCTATCTGTGCGCTTTAAGACCCTCACCCCCCTCTGCCAGTTTGACTGACTGGGGTGCCACTGAGTTTGTTTGTGCCACTCTGCATTTCCCCAACCTCCCCTTATCCCCCCCACCCTCAGTCACCTTTTGAAGGGGTTAGGTCATTTTTACTGTGGGGGATGTCATTGCAAAAAAAACCCCAAAGGTTTAAAAGGGGAATCAGATTCTAACTAGGATCTTTACTGGCTTTGCAAGTTAAGCTACCCCAGCTTTGTGAAACATTTATTTTGTGCTTTGCGATACTAAAATGTCTGCAACTAACACCACAGGCTGTGAGTAGGGTGTCTCTAACATCTATCCCTGACAATATTATGTGTGAAAATATTGCTTTTGCCCTCAAAAAGGAGGGATCTGAGAGTTTGATTGGTTTTCTTCAAAATGTGATGGATGCTGAGGAATTTGAATGTTGTCTGATGGACATATTGGCAGATATGTTTTTGACAAAGTCGCACAATCTGTGAAACCATATGTTGTGGCATCTGGATGGGAAACATTTACAGACGACATGTCGCACATTTCATTCCCAGCTAAAGACTGGTGTTTGTTTAGAAACAAAGTCTGTAGAGATCTTGAAGGTACCTGGTCTGGACAGTGTCTAAAACGTTGTTTGGAATAGTGTATCACCACAAAAAGGCTATTACGTTTTTACGAACCGCCTTGAAAAGCCCCCTGACGACTGCGTTTATATGTGCTATAGTGAATACCAGATTGTGACGACGCATATAGAAATAGATGTTGAGAGGATCATGCAGGACCTGAAAGGGAAGTTTCTATGGGAAATATCCATTTTTCATGATGTTTTCAAGAACATAGACAAGTTGTTCAAACGGTGCAAAGTTTTGGATAGATACCAAGACATCAGAGTAAAACTTTTTCAGCCATCCTAGTGTGACTGTGGGGAGGCCCATGTTGAATCACCGCCCATCTTCTACGACCATTAAAAAGGCAGCTACCACCAAGACTGTTCACACCAAAGACGCACTGATCCGCTGGAAAACATGGCCCTGGTGAACAATGAACAGATGTAACAGATGTCTGAAGACTATGAGTGGCTAGACAAATTGCGCGAAAAGCTAGGAACCCCAAATTTAACATACACACCGTGGTACGAGTCTACTGACCCGTTGTCTTCATCGGGTCACAATAGTGTCGGCATAAACTGTACAAACCTTAGAGAAGATGTGTTTGGATGTATGACACAGGAGGGGTTCAGACTTATAAAAGCCGCTGTCGGAGTAATACTACAACACATCATCAACGACAAGTCGCAGGAGTGTTGTCTGGGGTGTGAAGTGGACCACCCCAGCCAGTTGCAGCATTCATGTCTCTTTGAACCCGATCCATGCTTTTTTCAAACGCACATCGAGGAAATAAAACCAAAACTGTTCAAGCCGGAATTTCCCGGAAGCCATTGCGCATCTTCTGGACATATATACGGGGTACATCTACACACACAAAAAATCCACGGTTCTGTGGAAGCCATTGTCTACGAATTCGAAGAAGAGCCCCACATTTGTGAGAAACTGAGCGAAATCAGGGAAAAACTTGTTGAGTAACATTGCAAACAATCTGTTTTGAAACAGTAGACTGTTGGCTTGGAAAAGAGTTGTGACAATATTGGGAATATTTGCAACAGGCCCTGTTGTCAAACGATCATGTTAAACAATGTGTAAAATTTGACAGCTTTGATATATAGAATTATAGCTGATGTGGTTGCCAGTTTTAACACTAATCACGTGACTAGTGTTCATCGTTTGCATAATCTTAAAAAGCAAATTAAATTAACCAGCGAAATGTCTGATGAAAGATGTGAACCAAGTCAATGTATTTCATTATTTCTTTAGGCATTCACGGTGCAGCCATCATGGCAGATCTTCTTAAACCTATTTACTATACACCGTCTAATGAGGGTTCTTTTGGTGGTAAAACACGTTTTAAAAAGGCTGCAAAGATACTGGGGTGCGATTGTCTGAAAAACATGTTTCTGAATGGTTAGCTGGAGAGGATGCCTACATGCTTCACAAGCCAGCGTGTGTTAACTATAAGAGGAACAGAGTGATAGTGCACGGTATAGACATCCAATTTCAGGCATACTTGGTCGATATGACTATGTACTCAAAGGGAAACGACAGCTTTAAATATATGCTGACTTGTTGATGTTTTTAGCAAATATGCATGGATGCGTGTTTTAAAAAACAAAACCGGAGTGGCAGTAGCGAAAAGCTTTCAAATCTATACTGAAGCAAGGAAGAATACCTCAAAAAATGCAGACCGACCGTGGAATTTTGCCACAAGCAGTGAGCTAAAAGCTAGTGTCGTTGAACGCTTCAACAGGACTATTAAGGGAAGAATGTGGCGGTATCTGACAGCTGTCAATTCTAAATGATATGTTGATGTCTTGCAAGATTTAATTACATCCTACAACAATAGTTGTCATAAGAGTTGTCTAAATGAGGCCCGTGGATGTATCCAGAGAAAACTAAAATGATGTGTTTAAAATCTTGTATGGGTTGAAGGATGCGAAAGATAAGAATGTTGTGTTTAAATATAACACAGGCAATTTCTAAAGCGAGTGGAGATTGTTTTAGAAAGAAGGAAAATTGGGGGAAAGATTATGGTTTTGGTGAAATAGCTTGGATGGCCTTCAAAATTCAACAGGTGGGTTCGTGAAGAAGAAGTGGCTGACCTTTAAATCCTGTTTTAAAAACAGTGTATTATTCACGACATGTTTCATTTGGGGCGACCAACACCATGGATGATGACGGATTTTACATTACACTACCTTGCAATTCGTCTCGTTCGGTGTATCCTGATAATGAGATATCAAAGTACAGAACAAAACTATCCAGGCCAATAATACTAAAAGGCAATTGGTCGGATTAATTGAATTCCACTCTCCAAGGACGTGGGAAACTTTACAAAATGCTGATGCAAGATTTTTCATCAATGATTAAGACGCGATTAATCAACAATTGACGCCATACCATGTAAAGATGGTAAAAAAACTAAATATATATATACAGACAAAACGTGACATAACTCTAAAGTTTTATGGAAAACTCTCAATAATTCTAGGGTTAAATAAGGATGGTTTTGATCCAGTAAAGGCATCTGAAATGTATCTGGACAGATTTTATGTGCCGAAACCCAGCGACATATATGGAGGGGTCTACATACTTTTCGTGTAGTATGACAAAATCAAGCACTAAGTTGTAGGAGACTATTTTGTACCGCTGTTGAGATCTGTACATATCACGGGTAGACAAAGAGATAGTCACTGTCAAATACGACAAGATGCACTACGTACCAGTATCTAAAACACACATCAGCGACATTGCTATAGAAGTAAAAACTGATCAAAACTACTAAGTGCCATTCAAGTACGCCCAAGTGGTTGCAAAGCTTCATTTTAAACCAGCGAGGCAGAGATTCTGACTTAAAAAGTATGAAACCGTTTAACCCATACGCTCAGGATCCACAACGTTATGTGTTTACAACGTTTATTATCATTTGGTACTCAAATGGCTAAGGAGTAGAAGGCAGGGCTAGAGTTAAGTCTACAAACAAATAAATAGTCTTAATTCCGAGAGAGAGAGAGAGAGAGAGAGAGAGAGAGAGAGAGAGAGAGAGAGAGAGAGAGAGAGAGAGAGAGAGAGAGA
>JAOVYW010006323.1:0-11603 GCA_025775045.1 Hiodon tergisus
AATAAGCAGTTTATTGCAATCACACGAAGTTATATTTTTTCTTCGAAATTGTGCTGTGATATGCAAAGATGCTGTACTAGCAAAGTTGGCTCGGGGAGTGATGTCATTTGGTTAAAATTTGATTACAATTTTTCTGCGTCTGGTTTGGTCACATCTTGAGAACTGCATTGCTTTGTTTCTTCTTAGATTGAGAGGGTTTATTTTAAAATAACTGCAACAAAAGTTTATTTGATGATGGTCCTTGCTATTACTATAATGACATGATGCACCTTTAAATGATTGGACACAGACACGCCCACACGCAGATGCACACACGCACAGCATTCCCCATTGCGTGTGGCTCACTCGCATGGCAGAACAGTTAGTGTCACATCGGTCTTCTGGGGGTGAGAGAAACCCTGTAATCACTGACCTGACCTCCCGTCAGTGACATACACAGTAAGCAGTCGAAGGAAAGAAGTTCTCCACAAGGCTCTCAGGGTACCAACGGTGGCGGATTTCCACTAACCACTAAATGGACCCAACTGTGGAATGTATTTATGTCCCCCCCCCCCCCTTTTTTATTGAAATTGATTTTTCTGGTCCTCTTCTAGGCTATGTCCAGTCGTTTGAGTCCGGCAGTGGGACAACGTTTCTTAATTTCTTTATTGTGGCTTTGAGGCACTTCCCATCTGTGGAAGGGGAATGTGAGTGCACTAAACCATTTGTTACGCGGGAGGGGGGTGTTTAGGAACGTTTTAAAATCCTGGAGGGCTGCAGGGTCAGGTGCCTCCCAAGCAGCTGCTCTGAACTCACTGTGCAGACAGAGCAGAGAAAAAGCTACACAACTCTCAGTTCCACGCACACTCTCAGTTCCAAGCACAACTCTCAGTTCCACGCACACTCTCAGTTCCAAGCACAACTCTCAGTTCCAAGCACAACTCTCAGTTCCAAGCACATGCTGACATGGAACTGTGACTTCTGAGAGACCATGCTTAATAGGCATGGCAAACTTGTATCTATGACCATGTCTGATTGCAATGTTAACTCCTGCCAAAGTTTAGGAAGTAATTGGGTTAAAATCCACGTGCAAGAGTTGTCTAAACAAACAAAGGAAACCAATGCAAAGCCTGCTGGGAGAAATGGCCTTTAGTTTGCTTACAATTTTAAAGTGGAACAAAACCCCCCTCCCCCCTCCCCCGGCGGACTCCACTCTTCTTAAGCACTGCCAAGCTGGTGTTGTTAAAGAACATTTAATAGAAAACAATGTGTCCAGTCCAAATTTTTGCATGTTGAACAGCAGTTGGTTGTTTCTCCTTTACCTGCAGAATCGTTGCGTTTCGCAGAATGCAAGCCGGTGTGGCTACGTCTGCCTAGTTACCACAGAATTTACAGTTAGCCGTAACTGGGACACAAACCAGATGTTTGGGTGCAGGCATCTGCACCCCTGCTGTCCTTGGTCTGTGCTCTAAGCCCTGTCTATAGATAGGGGAAGGGAAGGTTTCAAAAAGGCTGCTGGCAAATTCTCGAGTTATCTATGTTCGAGTGGGGCTATGAGCAATCAGTGGAACGCCACCCGGGACCAATTAGCTCCTCATCTAAAAATATAAGTAAAATCTTTGACACAGAGAGGTCTAGCACAAAGCAGCATGCTACGGCCTCTGAGAACATAAATTGTGCCTCTGCCTTACGGTTATAAAAGGTTATTTGAGTTCATGAACAAATTTTATTGTCTGAGTTTGTCATGCAGAAGCGGGCTCTTCATAGATTGGTTAACAGTCATTAGGGGTGGATAAACAGCCTTTTGTTTGGCCCAATGCATCAGAGTGTCGGGCAAGGTGAGGCACATGCCCTGGCTTTAGGTCCCTTTTTCCTTTCCTACAGTTAAAAAGCTTTCACACAGAGGTGGCATTCTTCCCTCTTCTGCGCTGTCCATCAAGCGTGAACAGACTCGAGGTGATGTTGAACATGGCGCCGGTCAGGTTAACCTGGGTGAATCGACATGCTCCTGGTGTGAGAGAAAGCTTCTCACTTAACTCTCACCCCAAGCTCGCCTTTGTACATTCCTGGTGGCCAAGTGCATCTTAAAATTATCTTAAATTATTTTAAAAACATATTGAGTCCGCAATACATTTAAGCTTAACGTACTGATTAGGAGTCTAAAACCAGCATGCATGTACGATTCCTCAGACCAGGGCTGAGAAGGAAGTCACAAAAAAAGCCCCCCCCGCACACACACACACACACACACACACACATCCCCCATTAACGAGCCCTTCTTCAACCGCCATGTAAAGGAAGCTGTCAGCAGGATCAGAGGCCATAGCCGCCTACGTGTTTCACGGCCAACAGAACACCTGTCACCCTGGGGCCACACTGAACCAGGCCCCGACCAGCTGTGTCAAAGCCAGCTCTACCATGAGGCTGACGCAATCAACCAGAGCTAATTCTCACCCTTGACTGGATTATTCGCCAATTTTCCTTATTGCACATCCCTTTCCGGTTAAACAGAACGTTTGACGTACCCAATGAAATACAAGGCCATATCGTATATTAACGTTCACACTGGCATTCGAAGCAGGAATGTTTCAAGGTGAGTCCTGTCCGTCAAAGCTACAAGACCGCCTCCAGTTTCCCATGGTCTCCCACGTGATCAAGGCTGCTCTACCTCATTTCTTTAAAGGCCTTTACGATGAAATTGGCTCTCAATGTTACTCGAACTAAGGCACTGAATGGACGGCGAAGACTGCTAATCAGACAGTTAGGAACCTCTATAACAACCATGCAAATGTATGAATACCGTTAGAGTGGGGACCCTGCCGTTTCGAGATTCACTAGAGTCAAGATTGCCAGTTATTAACACGAATCATGTGCACAATTTATTTAAAAGCAAAGAATGATATCCTTCAACACCCAAGCACATACCAGCCCCTAAAAGACCAGCACCAAAATTATCATTCCAAAAATAAGGGTATAGTAGTGTATTTTAGAATTAAAGTTTTTTTAATTAAATGCCATTGTGATTATTTCGCATACCCAGACTTAACATCTGAGGAGACTCTGTGAGAGAGACGTAATTACGACACACGCGTGTTTTATTATTAGTCCATCATGTGAATCAAGGCTTTCTGATTTCAGATGAGTTTGACCATCTGGAAACAATTTCCACACGTGCAATGTTTGGAGCGGCTCGCGGAAAGCCGACATACTATTTTCATTATAAACGTTAGCATTGGAATGTACAGCAACTCCATTTAAATGCTATTTATTTAAACAAAACAAAACAAAAAAAATTTTTTTAACTGAGACGCGCTTAGGGTCCACGTGGCGTCTTGATTCTGGTGCTTATCAAGATACCCCCCCGCGGGCTTCAATAATGTATAGTAAACTGCATAGTAACTGCAACTGAATTATTTTAGGGAACGGTTCTGGATCCCTTTAGTGCGGTTTCCCTGCCATGTTGCAGCTCCATCCGTGTTTGAGCGGAAGTGAATTAATTCAAAACAATCTGAACCGTTCTCTTTTCAATTGTTGTTTACAAACAGGTTATACGTTTAGCGCTTTGTTAAGAACATACGTGCTACCCATGAAGTACATGTGAGGGAATGTCTGTGGTTCTAAAGTCACAAGTAGTTGGGACATGTTGTTAACATGGTATGGGGAAAAGTTGTTTAAGAGAGAATACCGAGGAGGTTAAATCCTGTTACTAATAAAAATCCACCGGTAAAATTTGCTTGCTTCGATACCATGTTGCATTTCATCATTTGGAATAATTTTGGCATTCGTGAACTATCAGAATTCGCTCAAGTTAAGGCCCCTTCTTTCTATATATTTGATTAACATTCTAAAGTGTCTAAAACCGGCATAACCCGAAGCAAAAAATAACATATTGTTGAGGAACAGTTTAAGAAAACAGTTTCAAGAGGAAGGGGAGAGATACTGAGTTCCACGTGGATAATCTAATAATACCCAGTTTCGCAATATCTCCATATTCAGATAAGTTAAAGCAGCTGCTACGGCATACGAATACGAATGTCGAAATTAAGTAGGATACCTTTAAAATAGCCTATCTAGTGGTCCACCCGATTCAGGAAAGCATCAGTCACGGACTTTAACAAGTCAGTAGGAAACGTGAATGTATAGTTTGGATCGGTTTTGTTTACTTTACAACTAAATAAATTAACATCAGTATGCCATTAAAACAGGGAATACAGAACGTAGTACAAAAATATTGCAGGGTTTTAATATAATTGACCTGGTTTCAAAGGAATGATTGGTTCACAACATAACATCCTGAACTCGGCACAGAAATGACTTTCTCAACATATGTCAAATGGATGGTTTATCCATTTTAAATTAAAAGCATCGTGGCATTTGACAGCAATATGTTAATTAAATATCTATACAAACATCTTAATATAAAATACATTATGTTGTATCTGTTATAAATATGTTTTAAATGAATACAAAAATGTTTTAAATTTTTGTTCTTGGTTTAGACACGTTTGCAGCTGACTATACCTTGAACACTACTTTAAAACTAAAAATTCCCTCAAGACAAGATGCAGTGTGGGTTTGTGCGCAACATAAGAATAAAACAAGAACAAAAACTGCCAATAGTTTTAAAATAATTGAGCAAGACGATGATTTACTGCTGAATGCATAAAAGCAGTTTGCGGCCCGGAGGACATTGTTCGGTAGTAGTGTCCGGGAACGCAGTGTAAACTTGTGTCGCTGGGAAGCAAGGGGTAACTGGGTCCGCTTTGATTGTGCTCTTCAACCAAAGTACAATTGCGTTCTTTTTTCCATTTTGTCCGACGGTTCTGGAACCAAATCTTCACCTGCGTTTCGGACAACTGGAGTGCAGTGGCGATGGCGTAACGCTCGAGCACTGACAGGTAGGGACTGTTGCGGAAACTGAGCTCTAACACGCGCAGCTGTTCGAGTGTGAAGGCTGTCCGGATTCGCCTGCTCTTGTGCATCGCCTTCTCGGGGCGTTGGTGCCGAGCCGCGCAGGATCCAGGTGCATTCCGTCTCCCCGCGTCGTCATTGTCGGCCTTTCCATGCGCCACCTCTCCATTTCTCATTTGAAACGGTGTAAAATCTGGAAGTTTCAAACATAGAGGTAATTATATCAGAGGACGCTTCATCATTTCACTTTGCGAAATTAGTAAATTAAAGTAACGCGTCTTTTGGCTGAGTAGGCCTCCTCACTCGAACGCCATAAAACGGAATAAGTAACTTTTTACGTAACCTTATCTTAAGCACCTTACTGTACTTTCTTCCCTCATTCTTTGCCTTCAGTCTACTGAAGGCTACTTTTTAAGCTAACCTTATTTCTATATTATGTTGTCTGATCCGAATAGCAAGGGGGATGATTAACGTATGCGTTTTTCCATAAAGTGAATAAAGCTCGATAAATACTGCCCTCTAGTGGTCTTTGCATCCCAGTATATATATATACATTCCACCATTTAAATTGAGATTTAACTTTTTAAGCGATGAACGACTCTGGTATACCCATTTCACGGCAACACGAATGCTGAGAGGGGTAACGTTTACAGCAAGTGCAAGCAAGCAATAACAAATAATAAGTAAATTATTTGAAAAACATTATTTCCCTCGCCAAAAAAATTTGTTCACGTAGTAAATCTTACCTTTACGTTTCTGCCCAACCGACCGTTGTCCTTTGGTATTTTGTTTTCCGTTAAATTTAGCGGGATCCAAAATGTCTTCTATGAAAAAAGAAGTTTTCATAACTTCTGGCATTGTTTCAGGCGACCTTGTAGCTGTGGGTCTTAAACTCGCATAAAAGCTCGCACAGAAAATACAACTAGAAACATCAGCTAAAGTGACCCTTCCTTCATTCACTTCAGAACTGGCGTTACTTACGACATTGTCCCAATTTATATCGAACCAGCACACGACGCTCACGCTTACAAAATTTACATTTAAAAAAAGCTTCCCGGTGACATATCAACCATGGTTATTACAACACAAAACGGTCATTTCAAACAGATACCCCATGTTAGGGTTATCCATTCCCCAGAAAATGCAAAACCTGCAATAGAGGTCCCCTCCATTAAAATGCTAATGCACTCTCGCAGTTGGAGAGGTAAACACTGGGTTATTTATTGCGAGGCATCTGGTTAAAATGTGATCTTTATCTTTAGAATCGTGTTCTTTTTTGTCAAGGGCCGTGTCATTATTTGCAATTCTGTGATTTTACGCTGGTAAGACACGTGAATGTTGATTGTGATGTTAATCGTATCGACTCTTCACGGTGGAGCGTTCAGAAGGCGAGAAAGTGTCGCTCGTTTACTTGTATTCGGATTTCAATGGGGGCATTTGTGTTGCATTGACTGGGTCTTAACTGAGTATCACCGAGACGTTTTATACTACCGTATATTCTATTTGCCTTTATTAGGAAGCCCACAGATCTATTCAGGTTTTTATTTTTGTTACAAAAGCCCCTCAGAGCCATTAAAGTCGAAAATCTAAGAACAAAATACGTCACTTGCTATGTATTAATATGGCCTACGCTTAGATGGGTTCTTCTGAGATTGTTAACCGTTGTTTATTTCACTTGCTCATCACATTATGTCATCTCTGGCGAGGTTAATCAATTGGAGTTGCTCTTATTTTTTTAACAGTTGGGGGGCTTTCACTTATCACATTAACTTATAAAGCATTGTTATTCAGGAAGAGACGACATTTAAGACAGCTATATAATGAGCGGGTAGATTTGCGACATATTAACCGAACATTTAACAGACAGTTGGTGATGATACGGAGAATCCAAATCTTTCTTGTTTCGTCTTCTTTATTGGGTATTAACAGGGATTATTTGGGTTGGTATACCAACTGAGTTGCATGCTACACCTATCTGTTAACTAAAATACAACTGAAATATATACGTTTCTTCTTTAGAAAATCATATTCTAAGCAGCCAGTACAGGTGCCACTTACAAACAGATGAAGTGCTTCTAGTGGTTGTGTGTGTGCGTGTTTGTCTGTGTGTATGTGTGTGTGTGTGTCTATGTGTGTGTATCTGTGTGTGTGTGTATCTGTGCGTGCGTGTGTCTATGTGTGTGTGTATCTGTGGGTGCGTGTATCTGTGCGTGCGTGTGTGTGTGTGCGTGTCTATGTGTGCGTGCGTGTGTGTGTGTCTGTGTGTGCGTGCGTGTCTATGCATGCGTGTGTGTGCGTGTCTACGCATGCGTGTGTGTGCGCGTGTCTATGCGTGCGTGCGTGTCTATGTGTGTATGTGTGCGTGCGTGTGCGTGTCTATGCATGCGTGTGTGTGTGCGTGTCTATGCATGCGTGTGTGTGCGTGTCTATGTGTGCGTGTGTGTGTGCGTGCGTGCGTGTGTGTGTGGGTCTATGCATGTGTGCGTGCGTGTGTCTATGTGTGCATGTGTGTGTGCGTGCGTGCGTGCGTGCGTGCGTGCGTGTGTGTGTATGAGGATGTCGGCCATGCTGTGAGGGCTGGAGGGAGTTCGCTGAAGGTGGCCCACCATGACAATTAGCAGATGTCACCAGTGGTGCTGACCCTTCCTGACCTGTGGCTTTGTGCAGGAGGACAGGGGTGGGGGGCCTGGCAGCGAGGGGCCAGCTGGCTGGAGTGTGCCTGTAGACTCCTGTTTTACTGCCTTCTCTGTGGGGTGGCTGGAGTGTGCCTGTAGACTCCTGTTTTACTGTGCTCTCTGTGGGGCGGCTGGGGGGGATGATGGGCTTCGCTCCCTATAGTGGCATTCCTTGACTTTACCTCCAGTGCTTGTGCAGGGGATATACATTTATACATTGGTCTATAAACCAAATGTTTTATATTAAATACAAAAACATGTGCAGCATGTATCTTTCACATATTTAACAAAATATATAAACTGCTGATGGAGAACTATAAAAAATATCTCCACTCTCATCCATATTGATTGTACCTTTTAATTTTATAATGAATTATACAGTACATTATACAAGCGTCATTATGTGGCTCTGCGGTGCCTGGGACAAGGTGTCACTGATGTGTTGTAATTTTATGCTTGGATATGCTTTTGTCTACGCTTTGAGTTTTTAATCCACTATAGTGTAAAGAACGTCCTTCGGAGATGGAGCCTCATGTCTTTATTTTTTCTGTTTGTTCATTTTTGGTTTAGACTTTTGTCTTCTACAGCAGTGAATCTGCATCCTTTTCACCACTGAACCACACAGTAAGAAGACCACAGCTGTCACCTTGATCTATTAGGTCACATTTGTTCTGAACTTAGAAAGTAATGAATGCACCGTTCAGGTTTTGCGCAGACATGTGTTTTATTGGTGAATTACGTTATGTATTTAGCCAGCAAATAACACGTACAGGACACCGTTATTTTATGGTTCACCTAGACTCCGATAAGACCTGTTTATTGGGCAAGTCTGTGTGAGAGAGGTCCTTCATCGATTCAAAAGGGTGTTTTCCTTCAACAAATATTAGTTCTGATGAAGAGGAATGTGCACGTCCGGGTAAGTTTGATGAATCACATAGGAAACGTAGACACAGGTGTTCTAGAAGGGCACCTGATCATCCACTCATGTGAGGCTGGTTTGTTACAATAAAGCCAATTTGGAGCAGAATGTGTGTGTGTTGGGGGGGGGGGGGGGGTTGTGTGTGGCAGTCATCTCCTCCTTGCAGATGGGCTACAATGCATCACAGAGCAACTCTTGACTCTTAACAGCACTCCAAGGCACATTCAGCTTTCCTTTCCTTTCCTTTGCTGGTAGTCCGACTACATCACTTAACAGCGCTCAGTAAAATAATTAGGCCGCGGCCCCTTTCAGTGTGTATTCATGAGGTGTTTACAGCACGTTTTAACCACATTACGAGGGGTCCATTGTTAAAGAAATGCCTCAGATCTCCTACAGGGTAGTATGGCCAGATTTAAGAGATGCCTTGACTTTCAGTGGTAGGTCGTTTTCAAGTGTCGTACTATCCTGTGTGCTGAGCAATTTGGTTAAATTAAATTGCAAAATTGACAAACTTCTAAGACCAGCAAGTGCTCTAGTAAGAGGGACCGTTACGATGCTTTTGACTGCTAGATCATTGACCAAGAAGTTTTTCCAACTTATATATAAATATGAAACAACATTCATCTCATATTGTTTGCCTACCAAGAGTTTGATCATTTAAAAAAAGTAACTGTAACTAATAGGATTACAATAATACATTTCAATACAATAATCCGTTATCCCATGTACTCACAATATCCCCAAATAACTCTGTTAACAATTCAACTATTAAAATAATTATAAAAGACAAGGAAGCGAACTAATATACTGTGTTATAAAGTGTAAAGTAATAAAGTGTTACTGGAACCTCTCCCAGACGCGAGAGATGAGGTACTTAAAAAATTTAACAAATATATTCATTTTTTTCACCCATTATGAATTGTACATTCTGATAAATTGCTTGCTGGTTTAGTACCTATAAGTGACGACAATTTGGCGGTTCCGGATGCACTTAACTTTACTGTTGTCATAAATGATGCTTCGTTTAAGTAATAATAAAAACGTAGTTCGATGCAAATTTCGCCATTAGTTTGCGCAGCCTTAATCCCACCCCAATCATTTTGACCAATTGTTTAGGTTTGGTACAAATTTTACAGGTTCTTCGATAAAACTGTGGCACTTTATACGTCGCTCTGGAAAATAAGGTCTGCAAAATGACAAAAACGAAAAAGGACGGACATTTACAGACGCTATGTGGTTTAAACTCGTTTCGCCATTGACTATATTGTAAAACAATAAATATTACATTTTAACTGAAGTTATATTTTCAATACTAAATGCTTTAACATTTTAATAGTACACATACTAGTAGCAATACTAGTAATAAAGTTATTTATAATTCAACCCACCACACTGCAGGACCACGCTGTGTATGGTTTTGCTCTCGCGTGAGTTGGATTTCGAGATTTTACGTTCTGCTTGTGTTTTTGAAAATATGGCGACGGGCGGGGAAGCGCACGGTACATCTTTAGAGGAGGTGTCTTTGGAAGGGTGAGCGTTTTATTTTGAGAAAGCCCATTTAATGGTAATCATTGGCTTCTTGCAACCAAAACACTGACGTATGTTAAAACAAGAATACAACGACTGTTTAATTTCTACACTGAATCCTGTTGTCATATTCATTGAATGAAAAATACCTTACAAAGATGGGCATTTGCAAGCTAACTAGTTTGTTACGGATCTGTCTTTTTATATGTTTTTTGCATTAATACGGAAAGTTTAGGTAACAGTTCACATGGTTGATCTATAAACTACAAACTAGTTGTTTAAGACAAAAGCCTATGAACAACGATAATTGGGTTGTTGTAAACTGGCGGTATACGATTTCGGTCCCTTTGTTGTGGTTTCGTCAATTTAACTAACTTATTGTATTTAATTTCAGTGACGCCGAATTCGGAGATTTAACAAAAAACATGGACGCAGAATCGTCAAATGGAAAAGATGAAGTGGTATGTCGATTTAATGGAGACTTTTGTCGCAGTCACAAAAAATGCCTGACGGGAACACATTAGGAGTTTTGTATTGCCTGTGTTCCGACGTTTTACGTTGTAAACCAATGGTCCTATTGTTTTAAGTTTGAGGGCGGGAGGGAGGGAGAGTTGTACAGAGCACAGGTGTGGCGAAGTCCCGTCTGTCTGTTCCAGGAGACTGCCGGAGTTGGGTCGGTAGCTGCAGAGACCCGGACCGGCTCGGCTGAGGAGAAGAGCAGTCGACAGTTGGGCGAGGTGGAGCTGCAGTGTGCGCTCTGCACAACGTGGTTCACCGCTGACACCTTTGGCATAGAGACGGCGTACGTCCCCTCCCCCCCCTCCTTACCACACCTCACCACAGGGCCTCGGCCATGGGCTGTGGCGTGTTCCGCTCTTATGTCCCTCCATGTGACCTTCGCAGGCGTTCATTCACGTGGCGTGGTCCGCTTTTCTTGCAGAAACTCGCTGCCGTTCCTGACCAACTACGTGTTTCACTGCAACGTTTGTCATCACAGTGGCAACACCTACTTCCTGAGGAAGCAAGCCAGTAAGTCTGTACAATGAGATTTCGCTGAGTGACAGGTCGTTGTTTTGGTTGGATGGTGGGCTGAGTGCAAGGTGCGGGTTATTAACCAAGTGTGTCCCAGGGTCTAGTGGTATTGATTGTAAATTACCCTTCAGATCTGAGGGAGATGTGCCTCACTGCCCTTGCCAACCTGACGTGGCAGTCTCGCACCCAGGATGAGCACCCAAGGACCATGTTCTCCAAGGACAAGGTGACTGTCCGGTTTCCTTCCGCAGAGACACATAATGATGCTTACTCTGCACATGTCCCCAGGCTCTGCAGACACACATGATGATGCTTGCTCTGCATATGTCCCCAGGCTCTGCAGACACACATGATGATGCTTGCTCTGCATATGTCCCCAGGCTCTGCAGAGACACATGATGATGCTTGCTCTGCACATGTCCCCAGGCTCTGCAGACACACATGATGATGCTTGCTCTGCACATGTCCCCAGGCTCTGCAGACACACATGATGATGCTTGCTCTGCACATGTCCCCAGGCTCTGCAGACACACATGATGACGCTTGCTCTGCACATGTCC
>JAOVYW010006324.1:0-11600 GCA_025775045.1 Hiodon tergisus
TGTTCAGGATGATTAGTAAATATCGGCCTGTGTTAACGAGTAAGCGTGCTCAGGATGATTAGTAAATATCGGCCTGTGTTAACGAGGAAGTGTGTACCGGATGATTCAAAAGCACTGCGCTGGAGTTAAAACTAATTATATTTAGCTCCCGTGAGCCTTGGTTTAATGATCATGTGTTTGATTTGTTCCTCCCACGCTGTTGTGTGCAGTAGGCAGACACATCTCTCCGTGTTTCCATTCCGAATGGAAAGATTGGGCAAACACCCAATGAACTCTGAGGCGCGTGGCCCTCTTGTGTCTCACTTAACCTACAGGTTTAAAACGAGTGGAATGGATTTCTGTCCCTGCCAACGGCCTGTTTATCCGTCTCCGTGCATGCGGCGAAGGTGGGCCTCCTCTTTTGTCTTTCCATTTGCACATCAGAGCTGGTGTGAGAGCTCTCACATTTTAATTATGGTGAGAAATTAAGTGCTAAAACCAATTTGCAGTGCTCAGCTTCGGTGCAAGAGTCGCACCAGGAAATGGCGTCAGATTCGCCCCCCAAGGCTCAGGCTCTGCGTTGAGCGGTGCGAAGAATATGCAGCGAGGCCTCTCACTTCTGAACAAAATCCTCGGTTCCCCTCCTAGAAAAAAGCACACATATTTTTGGACTGCATAATTATGCGTGTACCAGCATATTTAATAAAGAATATAGAAACATCTGAATTCTGTCGGTTGTCTTTCGCCCTTTTGGAAATGATTAGGCTAACCTGCCATAGTGTCCTGTCAGTTCCCTGTTTCCTTAGCATATCACATGTCAACTCTGTTCATTGGTTGTTGTTTTTTTGGTGTGTTCCTTTCAGCAGCGGTCCTATTGCTTTGCATGTGGAAGTATTTCATACCTGTGATTACACCATTCCTGCCCATCTGGCTTAATAACGCCACGGTTCGGGAAAACCGTTTCACGGCAAGGTCTGTTTAATTACACTCACGGCGGTGTTTGACCATCACTTTAACCATTCAAAATCACATTCGCCAATAACACCATTTGTTTCATCCACGACAATCGTCACTTTCTCCTTGTATGTTGGTTTGTCTTCACATGACTGAGAAAATAGCAGTCTGTGATGTTCTCCGGGCTGTTGCTTCGGAGTGCGTCATAGGCAAATTATTCCTTCTGCTTTGCAAGAACTGTAAACAAAGCAAGTTTGTGCAGAACTGAAGTTGAGCTGGTGGGGAGGTGACATGCAAAGTGTAAGAATGCAGATGAGATTTCCATCGTATATCCTGAGAGTTACGAAAAACCTTTCATTTTATTTTGATTATTTCTGTGTGTTTGTGAATGAAGTTAGACACAAGGAGCACGGAAAGGAGACAAGGAGCACTCTCTTGCTGCTGTTATGTTTCTGTTCCACAAGCCCTCAAAACTTGTATTTGGTTGGGTTTGACGTGAAATTCCCTGCCTGAAATGCAGAACTGGTGGACCACAGAACTGGCTCTCTGTAGTGTTTGCACAAAAACCAACCAACGTTGGTCGTGATACAACCGTCTCAGTTTCATCCGTTTAGGTCTCAAAGAGGAACTGTGTTTACGAATCAGAGTGGGGAGTGGCTGTGGGTGGCTTCACATTTTTAAATTGCTTCACAACTGATTTAAATTAAAACATTTTTGTTTAATAAAGTCCAATATGACCAATTCATAAGTCTACAGCACATAGGCAAATAGAGTAGATATGCTCATGTGAGAATAATACAATCCTGTCTGAATATGAACACACCTATAAATTTCTATAATGTAAGCGGCAACAACACTCACCTTCAATATTCAACCAAAGGGTTTATTAACCAAAATACACACCAATACACATCTTAAATATTCTACCAAAGGCTTCATTAACCAAAATACACACCAATACACACCTTAAATATTCTACCAAAGGCATTATCAACCAAAATTCCTAAGGCTCTAAAATTTTACTTTATCCAATTTGCATTTCTCACAGTCCTGCCCACTGAGCAAGGCATTTCACTCAAGCTGTTGCAGAAACTCAGGTAATCACACAACTGATGCCAAGCACCCAATCAAAAATTAGCCATTGCATTGTTCACCAGGCTGTTTGTTTTGTGTTTAGTTTTTCTCTGAATCAGAAAATCAATAATCTAATTAGAGTGATTTATAACACAGTTTTCACACAATGCCGTGTAGAGGGATGGGTGCCCAGAAGGTGTAGGTGTCTTCAACATGTGTTGCTGGGGTTTTTCTATTCATTTTTCAGCCAACCACCCTCAGGAACCTGACAATATGCTTTTTTTATTTGATAAACATAAGAAATTATTCTTTGAAAATAATCGATTCACATACAAAACTATTTCTTAGTTTTCTGGGCTGTGAGATGAACTGAACAGACATTTCATTTTTCATATGTGGTGTGAATTAATGATGAGAACAATTTTAAATCTTAATCCCTTTAAACACGATATGCCTTGAAGAAACTTCAGCTATGTACCCTGCTCAAGATTCCAACAGGAAAACCTATTGAACCAGCGACCTTGCGGTTATGATCCCAGTATCTGCCACACAGTACCTGCCGCACACCATCCCAATGTAGTCTTCTTTGCTCCACCAAGAGCAAAACCCTGGGTCACCATTAAAAAGTCTGTTATCCTTTCTCTTCCTCTTGGTCTCTCTCTCTCTCTGCGAGACCTTTAAAAATATTACATTGCTGTTTCTTCCCTCCCTTTTTTAACAAGCAAACAGTTTAAATATGGCTGAGGACAGCTCTTGCATTCCAATGGTGGATCAAAGCAATGTCATGGCCCACTGCTGACAGATCAAACTCTGAGCTAAGATAATATTTCAGTTAGAGGTTATCCTTTTTTCATAGAAAATATTGACTGTAAAATGTAGAAAATATGTGATGATAATGTTCTAGACCTGAATATAGCTTTAAATTATTCATTTTTTCATGTTTTATATTCTCTGTTACAATGTATTATAAAAATGTATCCATAAAACTACATATTTACATACAAACACCCCCCCCCCCCCCAAAAAAAAAGGACTAAACACAATTAATAATTTGACATATGCTAAAAAATATACCTTTGCCTTGGATGGTATATGTTGCTACAGCATACTTTTAAAGGGCGAACGTGAGTTTCCTGTTGTTATTGTATGCTGCTATTGCTAATACAATTTTACTATATATATAATTAACACAAAGAAACTTGGCTGATACAGCAAACATATTTTTTCATAATAATGTGTGTTTTTTTTTTTTTTTTAATTACAGTATCTCCACAAAAGCCAGCCACACTGAGAAATTCCTGTTATTGCATGTTTCTGAATAGCGGATGATAAAAAAGCAAGCCCAAATTAAAAATGTATTGGATGAGCACCAAAACATTCAGCATTTTCTCACAATAAAAGGGGCTAAGGGTGCATTTGTAGAGTCCTGATTTGGTGCACTCTTAGGCAGATTGATTTCTTTCAGAAAGGGAAAGCACCCTCAAAGGCGTTGATTCTGTTTAATGATCAAAGATGACGGCGTGAAACGAGCGTTGTTATAGCGTGGGATAGGTGTTCTTTACATCTGGCAACCGGAGGAAGCCCTGCGTGATCTGTTGTTGCCGTGTTGCTGCATGACTGGCACACGTGTTGCTGTGGGACAGAAGTAACACACGTTAAATTCGCGTCATTTTGGCTGTTTGCTTTTTTCTGTTCATGCTTCCTTGTGTCATTCATGTCGAACCTCATTGTGAACGCATGACAAAAACACGATAATAGCACCGATTTAAACTTCACAAAAACCCTGCAATTCTTAAATGAGCGAAGCACAGTCTGTGACACAGATTGAAGGCTGAAAACAAATGTTGCTTTTCCTGGTTCAGGCCTCACTTGTCCAACAGAAACCAGGGCTTCAGTTGGTGTAGCAATTAATATGTCACTGAACTTTTGATCATGGGGGCACACATTTCCAAATCTGAGAGACCCAATTTGTGCCCTTGAGTGGGGGGGTGGACGGCTTTTCATTTCCTGATTCGTCAGTCAGATAAATCAGATGTTCAGGACTTGGGTTTGATGAACATTGTTTAAAATTTGGGTTGGTACACTGGCTCCAAACATGATTATAAAATGCCTGATTATTAAAGTCTGAAATCAAAATGGAAGGACAACGCCCAAGTCATATTGCCCAGATGTAAACACTTCTGACCCTTTTACACTCAGACTTGATTACTGCGACGGCTTGCATTGTGACCTTTCACAAAATCCAACCTGATATCCTACAGCTTGATACATTTCAGTATAATTTACACGTCCCTGCGTAGCTCCACACTAAGTTTGGGCTCATTCCAGGACTAGTAGAGCTTTTAACAAGCTTGGTCTGGCTTATTCCAAAGAGCTTTGAATTCCGCTAATTCTCCATGACCGTTGGGTTCACAAGGGCCAGACTATCTGTGTGTCCTACAATGGCGAAAAGTGAAACTGAGGTCCCAGAAAAATGTAGGACTAATAATCGTATCATTTTCCTACTCACAGATGTCTTGGATCCAAAAGCACTGGTGACCTACCGAGTGGGCCATTCGGTATAGGTTCTGGCTGAATGAGATCTATGATCTGGATTTTGTACGTTCATCCCGAGCTCATGTCATTGGTGGCTGAGGGGGCCAAATTGGCAGAGCACGGTCAGGACCTGGGTGGCGTGGAATGACAGGGTTTCTCTTGGATCGTCCCTGACCAGCGGCTCCTGTTGGCTTTCTGCGCGCTGACTGCACTCTGGCGATGCCGGTGAAAGGGCCCTGTCTCTCCTTCTAATGCCAACGGTGTATAAAATGATAGGGGGCTCCAAAGGGATTGGACCAGAATAGAACAGTCAAACTTGTTTAGCCTCTCTGTGGGAGCAAAAAGCTGAGAGGTACCCAATAGGCGGGTATGTGCTTCACAGGAATTTTTATCTATGTCATTATTTTGTTTCACCTTATGTACAGTATCAAAGTCTTAAAATTCAAACTTGAGATTGATTGGATCTGACATGGGTCTCTTGGCTTGATTCTCAGGTTTAATACGATTTCTTGTTTAAGGTGCGCCTCCTTGGCATGAGGAATCTGAAAGGGGGAGCTCGGCCTCCCCTCATTCATTGTCATTGCGGTGAGAACGAAGGGGCTCCCCTGGGCCTCTGCTTGTCTGCACATCACCGTCCCACTCGCAGAAGTCAAGCGCTCACTGATGAGCGCCAAGAGGGAAGAGGGTTTGGGGTGGGGGAAAAAAAAAAAGTTTTAAAACCCCCCTTCTAATGCAGCACACTTCTGCCAGACTCTCATCTGTGTAATCAATCAATTCTCACGCCACAGCGGAGGTGGGGCGGCGCAAAACGCCGTGCGCGGTTCTATATATAAATGCATAAATCTGCCGCTATTGAGGCTGCTTTCAGCCTGGCAGGAAAATACATTATTCCCCAACGCTGCCTGTTCTCCCTGCGCTTTGAAAACAAGGCAAAACTCTTTTATAGACAAAGGCAATGAGAGCGTTCGAAATGCACTCTGTTCTGTCCTGGCTCCGTGATATAAAATGAGGTGTGGATGAAACAAAGAGGTTTACTTATTTGCTTGTTAAGTCTGTGCAGGCTTTTAAGTATTTATGCACTCGTTGGGAAGCACACAGATTGTGAAACACACTCGTTGGGCCCGTCCTGAGGACGACGGTGAGCACCGTCAACCAATGCACGGGGCTGCAGCAACTTGTGGGAGAAGTGACATGCACAAATGCCTTAGTTTGTGAATGAATGGTGATGTACAGTCAGTAATAAATATTTTGGAACGCTCACAATGATTGAATAGCTATGGTCATGCAAGACCAACGCTATCACTTAGCATCTTTTTGCAGTAAACGAGTCAGAATGTTGTCAGAAAGTTTTTCGTTGTTCCATGCATGGCTTCTATTTCTGGTATTTTTATTACTTTGTGCATTTTTGGAGCAGATTTTTCCACATATGCGTTAAAATTGCATGTGAAAAAAACGCTTATTGACTGCAAAGGCTGTAAATTGTCACTCTTCTTGTAACCTCACCTCCCCTTCACCACCGTTAGGGTTACTGTTACCCCCGAGGGCATTGGAATTTGTTCCAACAAGGTCTACCGAAGATGCACCCAGCGTAATGTTTTACTGTGATTTATTTATTGTGATTTATTGTGCAGAGATGAGACCTGGGGAACTGGGAGCTACCTAATGTATCATGGCATGCAGTATAGTTGTCTAACATGCATTATATTTCTAATTGTTTTAAGTCACTTATTTCATTTAACTTTTTTTTGGTTTCTCAAGATATTCTTCCGGTAATGTCAGATTAAATGGATGTTTGTTCAATCACATTATATAATAAAGTTTTATGCATGTCTAGGGCGAATGCAAATTATGAAGCATTTTTGAAAATGGCCACACTTTTAACCTCTTAAAGTAATGAGTAATGAACTCCACAGCCGAAACCGATTATGCACATCGACCCTGCCAATAGCTGAAAGCCATCGTTAATGCGGTCCAATAACTGCCACTAATTCCTCATCGGAACAGCGTGTGACTTCTCGGAAAAGAACCATGGAGTTGGAAAGGGTATAACTTTAGAATCCAACGATCCCCCGAAGAATCTTTAATCCTTACGTGGGCCCCCCCCCTTAATTTGAACCGAAAGTAGGGGAGGAAATCCGGGCTCGGGGTGGGGCGGGAACTGTATCCTAATATGCACCCATTTCACGTTAGTGTTTTACAATTCACAATGAAGTCTGCCACTGTCATTTCTTCTCCTCAGTTGAACCTATAAAACTATACTGCTTACAAGAACAAACTAATGACATATAACGAAAATTACACTTAGTTGTAATGTTGTTATTATTTTGCTGTGCTCTGGAAGATACAGCATTCGATGTACTGCTGAAATTAAATGAGAGGAAAAATAATGTTTGACCTTGTCACGAGCCACTAGTTTAGTGGGAATTAAACGAGTTGAGGTAAGAAGATTGTTTAAAATTAAGATTTCTGTTTTCTGTGAGATAGCCTTGGCTAAAAATTTACCCATTGCCATATTCTTCCTGTTTAATCACTTTAATTTAGGACATTTTAATTAGTCCTAAACTACATTGCCGTGAGCATTGAGCAGCCAAGATACAAAATCTTAAATCATGCAGAAAATTCTTCCATAGTACTTAATCATTCTCTCTCTCTCTTTCTCCATCTCTCTCTGTTTTCCATGCTCTCTACTGTGAACACAATGTTGAACGATGTGCCAAAATATTGAAGGTAGCACGGACAAGCAGGCAGACAGCCCCCGGAGGGGGAGAGGAGGGCGTAGCAGATGAATCCCTTCCTACCGGAGCTGGCTCAGGCCTGTAGCGGGACCAGGCTGGGACAGCGTTCCCCCTACCTTATCGTGTGTCGGCTTTCCCTTTTCCGCCCCGCCACAGTGAGAGGACAGCGTTGTCCTTTCTGTTTACACAGCCTCCCTTTGGGCTGGTCCTTCTCCCCTCCCAGCACGTTTGCTGAACAGACACGCAGTTAATATCCACAAGCTGATTCCGCGTGAACTGCTAATCCCATTGGGAAATGCAGTCAAGTCTTGCCTCTGTGCGAATGCTGCTACTGGCAGAATGCTAAGTACTCTCTGGCCCTTAAACATTGGACTTGGTTAAACAATATACTGATATACGGTGTATAAATATATTCTACAGGCCTGTGATGGCACAATTACCCTCAGACAATCAGGACCATTGTCATTAGCATGGTATCAAATAGCGTAAGTGTGTGTGTGTGTGTGTGTGTGTGTTTGCTCAGAATCAAAACAACCAATGTACCCAAGAGATAGCAGCTGAAAACATTGATATGTTTCTTGGTGCGCCTGTTTACGATGTTAATATGGAATAAAAATGCAGTTTTATCGTGTTCTCTTGCCTCCACTTCTTAGTCTCAGCTCCTCGTCGTCTATAAACAATGTCTGAAACTTCTACTTTGTCATAAAACTTCTTTGTCCTTAATTACCGGAGACTTTCTCTTATGTAAAGGGAATCAAAGAGGAAACAAACAAAAAAAGGAGAGAGTAAGTGTTGAGGGAAAAAAAAGTCACTCCAGTACTCAGGGGTAGCAGAACGACAGAAAGAAAAGGCCCATCTCCTGCGTCGGAGCGGAAAAGTGTCGCCATTAAACAGAAAGTATGTCAGCTATAAAATTGGGCGTTTTGTTTCATTTCTTTCGGATTCCCAGGTTTCTCATCTCGCTTGTTTCTGAAGTGAAAAGGAACAATAAAAAAAATAGAGTTCCTCTCATCCTGCTTTTCCTAGTTTGAAACTTTAACACCGGGCTTCGTGTTTCCTTTCTCAGGCAGAAGAAACAAGCTTTTCTGATGGCGTTGGAGTACTGTGTTGGCGGCAGCGTTTCCCAGAGACTTCCCAGTGTTAAATGTAACTGTGAATCCGACGTCAGAAGAGGGCACTGGTGTGAATCTCTGGCCTATCGATGCAAGCCCGGTCTCAGGGAAAGGAACCAGAACAACAAACATTTGCAGAGATTTTGTTTGGTTGCCCAGAGAGCCGTAACTGTTCGGCTGGGACTGCAAACTGCAGCAGGAATTTTTTTGACTCTTATTGGTGAATAGGCTTTGCTCATGAGAAATGACTCCTTGTCATCAATGCCCAAAAGCACATTAAACCTGCAACCCCATGCACTGACCTTGCTACCTGCAGCTGCAGTCTTCTTCAATTTGCAGAATAATAGCTGCTATAAATATGTGTTTAAACCTTGCGGTCGCCATAAATTCCTACGAGTTTTAATGCGTTCCTGGGGCAGTTTTCTTGGCAGTGGGCCACGCCCACCCTCTCCTCCAGCCACCGCCAGCCATTCCCATCCCAAGGAGTGGGACCCCGTCATCATTGTCCTTTTGTGCATTACCGGGTCAGGTCCAGCGCTGGACCATGTCACCAGAAGCCTCCGATTCTCGCACTTTACTCCCCCGCTTGGCCACCACCAACCGGAAAGGAGCGCGAGCCGGAACGTGTCATGCGTAAGTTGCCATGGGTGAACAATGTAACATGTCATGTGAAAGTGACCACGGGTGAACCATGTAACAGGTAATGTGGAAGTGACCACGGGTCAACCAAATAACGTGTAACGTGTAAATGGCCACGGGTGAACCAAATAACGTTTGATGTGTTAGTGGCCACAGGTGAACCACGTAACATGTCACGTGTAAGTGGCCACGGGTGAATCACATAACATGTCATGTGATAGTCACCACGGGTGAACCATATACTGTTGGCAAGTTGTATAAATGACAATTTATCAGAAATCCTTCTTACATGTCACCCAACCTCTCCCCCTTTCCCGCCCTCTGACCCCCTCACACTCCCATTCTCCTTGCTCCTGGCTATTTCCTCTCTCTCACAAGGCCTGAAATGATATACGGTGCAGAACGCAGTGGGTTGAATACCTCTACACTTCAACAGGGGGTAAAATACGCGTCTGCGGAAGTATCTCTGTTTTGTTATTTTTTTATCCCCCAGGTCTCCATTTAGAGGCAGGCCAGCCGCTCTGTTCACTGAGAAAGAAACACAGTCCCCTTTAATCCCTCTGAAATTGAAGGTTTGATCTGCAGCAGTAATAGAAGTCCTTGGCATGTAGAAACCAATTGCTCCCGATGTGCTCTTCAGTGTGAAGTTCTTTGTTCTCCTCTCTCCATTAGGTGAACTAGGCATGAGGGAACACTGGCTAAGATTCACACACAATTTTGTGAGCAATTTAGCATCAGCCATGCAATGTGATGCAGGTATGATTTGTGCATATGAAAAGCGCAGACAGATGATGGTGTCGCAGACAGTGAGTGTCGACGTTGGGGCACCCTTGAAGTGATTTATCTATGTATGCAGTATTTTTCACTTAGGGGATACTGATCAACTGGGCACTTGCTGATCGTTTAGGATTGCGGCAGTGTACGTTGACTAGGGTTTTATTTTGAATGTTTATGACTGGCTATTGTCGGCCCTTGGCGCTCAGCCCTTGCCCTACCTGACTGGGGAGGGGAGGTCACAGGAAATTTGTCTGCCTCGGGCTTAACGGCCAGTGGGAGGAGCGGTTTAAATCTCACCAGTGTTTGTAGGTTACACAAATCACATGCGCAATATGACAATATGCTGGTTATGTGGAGGAGTTTCACAGCACAGACTGGAAGGTTTTACAGCCACTATGCAAAGGTTCTTGAAACAACGGACCTTGGTTTTTATTTTGGGGACACACGTCAGTAAGGAATGAGACTGAGACGGGTTGGTGGGGAGGACTGACAGAGAAAAAGAAAGGGGACAAGAGAATAAGCAATCCCGAAACACAGAAATAGAAGGGTGAATGACAGAGAGAAGTGTAACAGAAGAAAGAAAACTGGAAAGGTGAAGTCAAAATCATGTGCTCCTAAACAGACCAAGGTCATCTGCTTTACTGACATTACATTTCTGAGTAACACTTCTGAGGGTTCCTTGCAGAGTTAATATTCTTGAGTTAAAATGTCAAATAGATAAGTTATAAAGATAAGCCTTGTTTACATCAAAGCAAGGGAATATATACAGTGACAAATTAATACATGCATTAAAGTCAAAACCAGAAGTCTTTTTTTGGGGGGGTGGGGGGGTGTTTTTAATGCGTCAGCTCTTGTGTTTCAGTCCTGGTAAACAATGACGATATGTTGAATGGCCAAAAAGTTGCGTTGGAGACCATGTGACCCGCCCTGTGGCCTTTTGGAGAACTCTGACTCAACGTTTAACCTACTTGGCACCTCCCACGCACGCCTGGGAGTAACTGGAAGGAAGTCGGACCATTCCCCACTCACTCACCTCAGTCATCCCTGATAAGCTGCGTGGAGAGAGGGATATTCATCTGCAGAGAATTAATAAAAATCAATGTGGCTGTTAGGATAAATTCTCTTTTTATGACCCTTTAATTGCTAAAAATGAAGCGCCGAAAACGGCCGGTCGTGCCTCGGGAAATGAGAGAAAATATGAAGCAGGCAGTTGTCACTGACACCCGCTCAGCTGTTCATCAGAATGCATCCGCACACACTCATGGTCCTTTGGTGTCATAAGCCAACAATTTCATAACCTAAGCTGTGGAGATTAACTCAGATAAGGCCCACTCGGGGAGTGACTAATGAGCCAGATAAAAATAAATAAAAACCTCCCCACAGTCAGTCATGTGTCTGTGGCTTCTGTTACTTTGGGGAGTCACAGCAGAAGGAAAGGAAATGAACTAAACAAGAGTCAGAAGAGTAGAGGACCAGAGGTTACGATGGAAATACAGACAAAAAAAATCTTTGTTTTTTTATTTCCCCTTTCCTGCCGGGAGTTGAACCATTCCTAATCACAGTGTCCATGGGGCTTTATAGGGCGGGGATTCTAATGAAGAGGTTTTATTCAAAGCTATGCAGACTTTCCCAAGGCAACTTTTCATCATAAATATTACATTTTACATTTGTATTTTTCAGATATAAAGGGTGTTGCTGTTGAAGGGTGGAAGTGCTGTTGAAGGGTGGTAGTACTGTTTAAAGGGTGTTGCTGTTGAAGGGTGGTGGTGCTGTTTAAAGGGTGTTGCTGTTGAAG
>JAOVYW010006325.1:0-43149 GCA_025775045.1 Hiodon tergisus
ATAAATAATCAAAATAAATTGCTCATTTGAAGGCTATCAAGATAAATTGTACAAACACCGTACAAACACCGACTTACACATTCCCCCAGCAGACATACTGAAACACACTTTCCTAGATTTATAATCTGTGGTAGGACGGTGTTTAGCATATTTAGCTCGTGTTGGAATACAAGCAAATTAACTTTTCAAAAGTAAGTAAGGGCAAGGTGTCTCAGGTGGATGAAATCTGTGGAAGTTCTCTGAACACCGATGAGAAGGAGGAGAAATAATTGAACTACCACTCTGACAATTCCTTTGTGGCATGCAGACTGATAGTGAGGCTGCGTCAGCCAACTGTGACACGAGGGATTGCAAACAGCTAGCAGAGCCGTGAGGGAATGCACACAGACGTTATCACCCCAATGCACCTGAGAACACGCTCAGGGGCAACCAAGCAGACAGATTACAAAAGGAGCTAACACTTCACACTAAGTAGACCCCATTCCAGTGCAGCTACATTGTAATTCATTTAGGAATTAATTGACATGGATTGGAAATGTGCAAATTCCTTAATCACAGGTGAGAAACAAGAAAATCACAATTACATTGTAATCGTTTCATTATGTAATTACAATTTTGTTAAATTACATTAGTATTTACTGTAGCGGCTTTTCCCATTTCCCCATTTTTGTTATAACTGTACTTACTTCATGTCATGTTCCCAAGATTAAGACAATGACTAAATAAAAAAACATGGCAACCTTAACAACGCCTTTACAACGCTATTTAAAGGCTGCCATAAAAGCATACGCAAGCGAAATCAATGCCTATCTTGGCTCACTTGATATATCTGTTGTCTTGCGTATCAATATTTATTTCTGTATACTGAAATTACATTATTGAAATACATTATTAACCATTAACAAACAAAAGTATTTTTCAGCATTATAACAGCCAGTGCATGAAAAATACATTGTATTTAAACTCTTAGCACTGGCCTACTTTCTGCAGGGTGAAATTTTGTCCTGAATGTCAACGTGATCTTTTGCCTCTAATTATCAACATTAATGAGCACAAGACAACTGAGTTGCAAATCATGGTGACTTTGCTCTTTTCCCTGTCGGCGAATGAGTGACAGATGCAGAGGGGTGTGGCAAATAAAATAGCAGAATGCAGGGTCAGATAGAAAAGAGTCTTTTGTCCAGTGCATATGCAACCCCTTGGAGGATACCATAGTACTCCCAAATGGTACTAAGAATGCACTATGGTGCAGCTTAGTGATGCAGTGTGAGCAAACATCATAAGAAAGGATTAAAAATGCAGTTACTACATCAAACTCATTTTCAACCTTTTGTAAACAACTTATTCTGGGGCATTATCCACGGTTCTAAATTAATAGTTCTAAATAAGATCACGAGGAAAAAGTCACAGACATGCTTGCCGAGTGGTATTTGAGACGTTTGTGTGTCCAATGTCAAAGCATTTAGTCATCTGTAACACCCCCTATTTACCACTCCTGTCCACTGGGCTTTCACTCACCATAGTTGGAGAGGTTGTCAAAACAGACAAGGGAGACTATTAGCTAATTCAGGAACTAATCACATTATCATTGTTGTTGAGAGATGTCACTTTCAGTAGTGTGCTTGTTGCAAATACATTTAAAAAATAACAAAAATAATTCTACAATATTAAAATCTTACTTACTTGATTGGAGAAGTGCTGCTAGTGTGTCTATTGCGACCCTGTAAAAGTAAAAATAAAAACAAATAACATCCTGCAATGAAGCATCAAAATGGAAACTTAAATGTAATAATAAAAAAACAAACCTAAATTTTACACATGACAAGTCAAATGTATATACTGATTTTCTAAATGACATTAGCTATTAACTAACTGCAATTATTGATTGGACAATTGAACAGGTCGAGATAAAAACATTAGTACAAAAAACGTTTTTGTTGTTGTTGTTGTTGTTGAAAGCCAGTAAATATGGAAAAACTGCGTTGGTGTTTGAGAGAAGTCCCTCTTTACTCCGCAGGGCTTGCTATGTAATTGAGCAAAAGAGAATTGTTGTTTTTTCCTGAATAATTCACATGAATATCCTTTGGTGGCAACAGTTATTAAAACCCATACATCACTCACAATTCAGTTTACAAACATTGCCATGCCTTCAGGTATCTTTTAACACAAAATGTAGACAACTGATTCTACAACTACTGGTGCAACCATTTACACTTGATCCTATTGTACACTGAAATTTGAACCGTGAAAACATAATTTCAAAGGACTTTAGCTATATTATAGTCACATTGAACTACTAGCAGGCTTCCCAGCTGATTAGTATTTCACAGTTCTTCACACTGATTTCTGTTTCTTGCAGTGAAATCTCATTAACAAAACCCATCCACCACGAGTAGAGCATGCAAGCCCATTCAATCTGATAATAATTATGTACCGTGCACATAAAGAAAGCTGTGGTAGTAGGGTCAACAGGCATATTGTTCTTTCGACTAGCAGCGCACAAGTCCTTCATTGTGTCAGAGTTTGTGAGCTTTAAGATCACTCATGTACTGTATGTAATTAAATTTCTCTCTGAACACATGATTTATTATTGAATGCAACTTCCTAATGCAGATACATAATAAACATTTACGCCGCTTCCAATAAAAACATTATTTATGAGATTTTGATGGATTCTTGCCATTCATTTATTTCACAAGAACATTCATTTCATTACTTAAGTGGCCTTGGGCGATCTTGGCATGGCATTTAACTCTTCTTTTGGGAAAATAAATGTAGACTATTTTGTTTTCTCACTGGAGCTCCAGTGAAAAAATTGCGCATGGAAGTAACATTTGCAAATCTGTCTTCACAATTATGGTGCAGCTAAAAACATGCCAGCTTTTAAGACATCCTCTTAAAATATTAATATAAATTACTGGTAAAAGGACATTGTTTTGAGATTGCTGGTTTATCTATTTTATCATGGAATTGAATAGCAATATCTAGTAGTGCTAAATTTTAATACTGAGATGGAAATATTTTAAGTCAGTATTATTAAAATTCCAGTTTTGTATTAATTTATAATATAATTACTTTGATAGTATTAATCCCATCCTAATTTGTCAAGAACATACATTTCAGTAGGTAAGTTATTTGTCATTTTCCCTATAAGGTTAGGATGGAAGCAAGTTCCAGTCTACTTCTACCTTGGAATGTACCCTTTTCCAGTTTTACACAATTAAACACAATTAACTTGTTAAAAAAAGAGATACTTGTAATTACAAAGATTCAGTCTATAAATCAGTACCTAGACTGCTAAGCTTAGGCTTAATGGATGTGGCATGCTCAGCATTTCAATGCAAAATAAGAAAGAGAAAATTATAATAATGCAGGAAGAAGAAATTTAAAGACTCTAATTAGATGGGCTTTGGTGTGGGCCTTTTTCAAAAATGAATTCAGACAAAATTATCCTCTTTGAAGGAAACAGTGTTTAAAGTAGCTGTTTCTATCTTGTTTCAACTATAATACTTTTCTGACCAAATAATCAAAATACCAGGCTAAATAAATTTAAACTGCTTAAAGTTATTAATAAAAATGTGGAATGTTAATTTGAGTTTTAAAATGTGCACATTGCTAAATGGTTGTGTATTTTGTTGTGTAAAATAAACCTATAAATTTAAAAAAGGTCGACTTAAATTTACAGATAAAACAAACACTGCATTTAAGCAAGGAAAATAAATAAATAAATAGGTTCTCAATCATATTAGCAATTAAATCATTTGCGACCCAGTTCTGACCCAGTCAGAACCTAATAGTGAATTCCTGTGTTACAGATCATGCACGTATTAGTAAATCTGAATAAAATATCGTTATTCAACTGTTCATAACAATACATAGCATTTTCTTATGACCTCAAAAAATAAAATAAAAAAAACAACTTTATTCAATATTTGCAGGCTTCACTTAAGAAATAAACTCTGGTTGCAGACTATAAAAATAATTATAAAGATGCTGAAGTCAAGTCATGGATTGTGGAGCGGAAAGTGTACATATATAAAAAAAGATTTTTCTATGTTGGTTTTTGCGAATTGTTAGCTTGGTTGACAAGGTTGCTGTTAGCTACCCACTACTTGACATCTCTGATAATCTTAAACATCTTGTTACCTAGGAATGTAGTTACCAGGCAAGCCAGCTGGTTATCATTATTAATAAAACATTTGCAATCTGGATCCACAAACATCAATCAAACATGGTTAATTTAAGTTGTCAGGTGGTTGGTGATTATTGCATTATTCATTTTATTGAGTAACAAGGACAAAACTTCACCTTTCTACCGACCTGTAAAGAGAATGTGTTCGTCACTGCCCATTTTATAGTTTTATAGTGAACGGAGTGGCAATGTGAAAGTAAAGTAAATACGTAATAGATAGAAATAACTTAATATAACTTAATAATAATATGTCGTTAGAAATTTAAATTTTTTATGTAAAAGCTGTTAAATTGTGTCCAATCTAGGGAAACTAAGTATTGAATCGATAAATAATTTGTTTAAAGAGATAAAGAGAAATCAAACCCACAGACATAAATTAAATAGAAAATGGGGCTAAATTGTGGATTCACTTTTTTCCTACACTGCGCGTGCCTACTTACAATTTATGTCCAGCACTTTAAGAAATGCAACAGTTAAGTTACTGGCAGTGGCCTAAGCTTGCTTCTGGAAGAGCAACTAACAGATTGACATAAAATGCAATACTTACTTGACTATGCATATGTGTTTCGTTGTATAAGGTGATATAAGCTTAAATACAATGTCCAGACCATTGCTTTTGCCAATTAAATTTGCTGTGGAAACTAAAAGAAAAAGTAAGTGCACATGTCAATTACATTTTATTGGCACAATTGTTATCTCTATGACAAATGCTAAAGGCATTTTAATGCAAAGTTTATGCGGTACATTTTTTGCATGTCATGGGGAATAACATATTTCTATCAACAGGTTGCCATACATAGTGCTATACAAAGTGTAAACCCATGTAAAAACTGAAAAATAACCGCAACGGAAAAAAAAATATGGCTGCATTTTAACGCTTATAAAAACTTGCAGCCGGTTTTTCGATAACCAATTTTGTTTGGGAACATCTGGTTACTTCAGGAAAAAGTTTTATGGTGAACTATGATTTACTACCCAATAACAGGCAGTTTTTTGTACTTTTGTCCATACTAAACAGTTACAATCACAAGACCTGGAAATATGTCATTGTAAATTAATGTGGAAGTAGACGAGCGAGAGAGAGACTGAGCACTCACCACAGGAACAGAAGACCTGAAGGACCCACAGGCAGGCTGTTGCCCTCCGTGCATGCTTTACGTTCTGTTTCAACAAACCCAGAGTAACAAGCACAGCATCCATCTCTTCGGATTTCTGACCAATTCTTCTATCTGTGTTTTGCAAAACATGTCATACAAATTAATACTCATTCCAGAAGCCAATTGGTGCATGATAATAATCATTTAGAAATTACTTTGCTTCTATATACACACACACACACACACACACAAACAGTATTTTGCAAAAGTCTTAGGCACATGTAAAAAAAACTGTGTAAAGCAAAGAAGCTTTCTCAATATAAAATAAATGCTATAAAGTGCAGTAAACAGTAAAAAACTAAAAAAAACATTTTTTTAAATGAATCAATATTTGTTGTGAACACCCTTTGCCTTTAAAACTGCATCAATTCTCTTAGGTACAGGTATATATATATATATATATATTGGGGGGGGTTTGTCTACATCATTTGTAGGGTGTGTTTTGGCTTCTGTAACCATGGTAATGCATTTAGCACGGTTTTCAAGAGTAAGACTCTAACCTCCCCTTCTGCCAACTACAATAATCTATATCAGACGCTGCTAATTGTTGAAGGTGTTGTATATTTATACTCTTAATCCACTCTAAAGAACTGTGCTGAAGAACATGCTGATTGTTTTTTCCAAAGCTAAGCCAAGAAACCATTTAGAAACCATGAGGGGATTAAATTCTGTGGTTTTGGAAGTAGGGTTTTAAATAGTCTGGAGAACTCAACAGTGAAGTCTAGGAGTCACCTGACAGATAATGAAGACAGGTGTGACTGTTTTTGAAGTAACGAGCAGTAAAAGCCAAAGATACAGAATCAGCCAATTTTTCTCATTACTCCAGACAGAGTCAGGAAAAACACGAATTGGAATTGGGAATTACAATATAAAATACATCTATATACATCTATATACATAATATATAAAATTAAAAAATCAAATCAAAATTACAATTACAAAAAAACAGCAATACTGCAACCAAACCACCGTTTGATCTTGGATGGTTCAAATTATTGCATTTATAAGATTCTCCTAAGCATGAAGCAGAAAGGATGACAAGCCCCACTCTGATGAGGAGGCTCTGCTTTGGGGGAAAAAAACTACAGTTTTTGCTACTGTCACAAAATAAGAAAAAAAGAATGCCATGTCACTCCCACTTACAAGAAACACTAGGAATGAATGAAAATTTTTTTTTAAATTATCTTCAGATGATAGACTTTGTTTGACCAAGTGAGAGCCCTCATTTAGACTTGCCTCGGCGCCCAACTTTGGCCAGCAGGTGCAACAAGGGGAGCAGGATAGTGTAATTGGGAGAGGAGGATTTGGCTGCATTCACTAAAGCAATAAGGAGGGCTTCACTGACCCCCTTGCTGATCATGTTGCGGATCCTTGTCTCAGTGCCTGAAGAAAAAGAAGAAAATAAATACTCAGCAAAGCAATTGCATGAAAACATAGCCAAAACGTTATTTTTCACCCTAATACCGCTTTTCCCGTTGTTAACGGGGTCACAGCAATTTATATAATGAGCTCATCACATTTTTAACCAGTTTATCTTAACAAATACATAATTTAGACACAAACTGTATTTAAGAAACATATAATTGGATGCTCTGAATATATCTCCAGAATATTTCTAGTAGTACATTACATTTCCTAATCAATGTCCCTGTTCTCTTTATATTAAATTGGTTACATGGAGAATGGGCACGGCAGTTCTCTCACCATTTGACAGCAGCTGATCCAATGTATTGAGGACGTTAAGGGTGCTTTCAATGTTTCCTGAATCCTGAAGTAAAAAAAATAAAATAAATTGCATTACCCTTTAAACACTATACCATCAATTTTCGTTTATTTGTCTGGAGCCCTCCTCGATTGCTGTCTTTGCCCTTGACAAAGTTTAACCTGGGAAGAAAAAGATCTGTATTGTGCAAAGAGAAAAAAGAATTGTGTCCAGTCTTGACTGGGTCATTAAATAGGGAATCCCATGGTACACACAAGCAGCGGGATTTCTGTAGTACAGGATTTAAAGTTAAAATAAAGTTGCACTTGACCAGGGTTCAGCAAATGGTTGGCCTGATGCTTTTCTAGATGTCTAGCTCTTCATTTGATCACGCCCATAATTCTGAGCTACCGTAGCACAAATATCAAATACCGTTTGCATTGAATTTTCCAGTTACTGGTGAAAGTACTTTGCATAGATTGTTTTTGTTGTTTTGTTTGAAAGTACTATTTGCTGATTCTATTAGATTACCTTTTTTTATTGAAAATGTGTGGGGTTTTTTAGGAAAACTTTTTTAGAAATCGGTTCTAAACATTCTATGTTTAGTATTTATTAGAAACAAATATATTTAAATGTGGTTGAAACACAGAGTTTATTTCTGTATAGATCAAACTGATCCACTTTAACTGAGCTGCCCGACGATCTGAAATGCTGAGGTGGGTTCACCATGACTGGTGCGACTGTAACAGACACATGCCTGATTCTGTCACTGTGACCCTCTTTCACCACTTTCGCCAACACATCCTGGACTCCATGCGCTGGTCCAGCCTCTCTTTTATTAGGCTAGTACAATTAAAAAGAAAGTACAGCTGGCACATGCAATCTTCTGTACTCTCTTCCCTCCAGTTCCAGCATAGTGACTGAAGAATGCTGATTCCCAACAATGACATTAATGGTCGTAATTTGTAACTATATACAAAATTTACGTGACAATAGGAGCTACCTTAGTCTGACAGAATAGGCTACCCCACATGAACTACCTGGATCATAGATTGTAGGGTAGCTCAGATCGTCTGCCTGACAAAATGGGCTCCTTGACACAGGCAGCTACATTTGAGATACTGAAACCGAAGACCAATACCTGTCTGCCTGAATTATACAGCAATCCATGGGCACTTGTCACACTGTCTTTTGGAGTGATCCATTTTCATGAAAGAGGTGGTGTATCCCAGAAACTGGCCGCTGAGTGTTACTTAGCTGACTGACTGAACCAAGCAAACCTAACTTTTTATGTTCTCATAGAACCTCAATACCTAGTTATGATAAAGATTTCTACAGTTGATGACTATGCAAAGTAAAATTTCACAATAACATTATAACACAATAACGTTAAAGGTAGGCAACAAAATTCATAATAGCACACAAAGACAAAACTGTGCAATCTGATAACTTAGGAAGTAAAACTGATGTTTTTCAAATAAAAAGTACCATACTACGATGTACATTATCAAGAAACCAGTTACCCGATACAATATTATTAAAATGTGCTCACCTCCCTTGGGGTCTTCCTTTAGTCACAGACTTAAAGCCATTATTCAATCGCAGCAAAGTACATTGCTAATTATTGTTCATATTGTAACATACAGGTTGCAAGGATTTAGCAGCCACCTTGCATACTGTAATAGTGAGAGAAGTGTCCATTTCATTATTCTTTTAAAGGGAAATTGTGGATTTAGGTCAAGGCACGAGAGTTCCTTCTAGGGAGGCTGTCTGGGACTTTCTTGTCTCTCTCTTCCTTGTCTCCCTCACCTCCGTTGGCTCAGCGAGATTTCAGGCAACTCAGAAGACAGCGAAAGACAGAAAGGGAGCTCGGTTTTAGTTTTAGTTTTTCACCCACACCAACCTCAGGCTTAGGATTCCTGTGAGTTTCCGAATAGATAGAAAGCACAAGCTGTTCTGTCTGTGATTCTGTTGGGATGAAGAAGAACTGTTCTTTCCAGAAGTGTTAACTTAGTGGGATCTCAACTATGCAGCCTATTTGAAAATTGTAAACAGAAGCTAGAAGACACTGCCAAATTCAGATCCGGTAGAGAGTGAGCAGAAGACACCACCAAGTCCTAGCTACACTGAGTGGAACTTGAAACATGGTAGGGGATAAATCCTGGTGTAGGATATCTGCAGCATTAGCACCTACAACTTCTTTTTAGCTACAACCCTAGAAAAAGAGGTTAGAGGGACGTTAAAAGAGGTCATAGAGGGCAGCAGATGATATCTGAGGCAACCATTACAACGCATGATTTGTAATGGTGCAAGTGCATGAAGTTAACAAAAGATCCTCTGCATACATTGTGTTCTCCCATGTTGATAATTCCAACTACCTTTCTGTGACCAGTGAAGCAGCAGGAGTCAATGTTAGACTACATTATGTGCAATTTAGCACAACAGGATTCTTCCCTAGCCTTGCTAAAACTATTGATTGGTTCGATAGACGCATTGTTTAATTCGTAAATACTCCAGAGCTCAAACAGGCAGAGGGTTCTAGGTTCAGCACAACCTTTTCTGTCAAATTGTCATAGTGGGTACAGAGAGAAGTTAGGTGGGGCTAATGAGCTAGCTTACTGTGATAATACAGGGCCATCAGCATTAACTATACCTGTTATGCTAAGACCCAGCCAGGTACAGAGTACTCTAGTAAGAGCCATAACTGCGCTATAAGTAGCTCACTTGCACCGGGGAGGACACCCATTTTTAGTGGGTTCAAAACCAGTGACAACCCCCATGGTTGTGTCATATTAGGGTCCCCTAAAGCAATGCTGTTCCACTAATGCCCAGCCAACCTGGCCAATGAAGCTGATTTTAGGGTTATCCTGTTTTACAGGTGAAAATATATTTAATTCTACGTTATATTAACTACTCAAAGCTAATGGATGGCAAAAAAAAGACACTGGATCTGGGAGGTCGTATCAGAGTCTGCCTCTCACCACCAGCTAGGTTGGTGGTTCTCCATTGAAACTGACTAGCCCTTTGAGTCAGCATCCAACTCGACAGAGGTAGACATTCCCCCAACACCCAACATCAACCAGAGCACCACACATTGCAACTTAGATGATTTTAGCACCCTTACAGAACATCCAACCCCTGAAACACATATGCACGCCCATACCTGCTCCACCAGAATGCAAATTGTGAATTACATGCATAAGCCCTATAGGTGCCAGGCTACACGATCCTATATATATGCCTTCATAATAGTAACATATGGAAACTTATAAGGATTATTATAACACTATATGAAGACAATATGAATATCGCCGCATTTTCATTTACAATATACAATACGCTTCATAGGCCGTGATGTTGTGCATAAATATGAGATGCGTGATATAATTCATGTGCAATGGCTTGTTGATCGCAATCTTGGAGATAATTTCCATGAAATGCCTGCTGCAATTTCTGCGGACCAACAGATGTCAGTATGAGCTCCGTTTTCAATGCCCCAATATTTCGTATCCTATCCAGGCACATTTTAACGGAAGCCTCGAAGCTTTAGAAACCTTTGTCTACCGAAGAATAGTTTGTTTATCGAACAATGAACTGTTATCTACACCTGGAAATGGTTGCAGCCTACTGTTACACAGCAGGGGGCAATGAAGCAATGTCTTGCCCAACACCTGGTTGCTTGACTTGATTAATTAAATATATTTAATCACTTATTCGGCTGTTGTTATTTAAAGAACCCTTAAGAACATAACAGACTGGACTGTATGAGGTATTGGGATGGGAAAGGACTTTATTGGCCTTGGCAGAGCAGTACAAGACTAAAATTGATCTTCTCTGTTACCCTTTAGTCTAGCCCTCTTCAGAAGGACAGAGGTAAAAGCAAGAAAAGGCTGCATTGGTTCTGCCTCCATTAAACCAGTGCCCATAAAAATCAAATTCAGCCTAGTCCCTGGTTAGACAGAAGCATTAAGTGAATCTAAGAGTTTGTCTAAACAATACTTTGATTCTTACAAAGACAGCTGTCCTTAAAAAAATGTCTGACCTGGCAGGGGTTTTTGTTTTCTCTGCCTTATTTTTCCACATCAGATAAATGCTCTTTCATTTTCTGTCCTTCACATGAAATGCTTCCACATGTTATATACCTGAAATCGACTTCCTTTCCGTGTCACTTAGTTATTTGTGTTATCTGCCCATTCCTTTAGTGGCTTTGTGGCTCAGCTCTCAGAATTTATGTTTTCCATAAAAAAATATAGCATACCAGCACCTGCAGTAACATCAAAGTTAAAATATTTGGCTAAAACGCTATCCAAATGACACAGCAGCAAAAGAAAAACTATAGTTTGAAGGAATTAGTTTTGCAATGTATTTTTTTTTCAACACTGAAATACAGGCCTCCAAATTTTCCAAAATAAAAGAAACAATTATGTTGCAAAATAGTTGCTTTTGACTCCTTTGTTCATTAAATTTCTGTAGTCGCTTACCCAATTCATGGTTGCAGTATACTAAAGCCTAAAATGGCAGACATAGGGCATGAGTCAGGGTACACCTAGGAAGGGAACGCCAGCCCAGCCATTATGTGCAGAGCTTTTGCAATTAAGTCTTTCTAATGAACAATGCACTGAGCCCTTCCAAGCCAAAAATGTCCAAAATGTTGAGATTGACAAATTCTCGATGTGCAAACGACGGAAGGTTGCAGTTTGTTTTAAAGCAGCTGTCAACAATGAAATATATAGTGAGTTGAAGGAACCCCACCGTGGGGACTGTCCAAAACTGAAAACGTGAGCTCAATGACTCATCGAATGGCAAAGGCCAACACTGAGCTTGGTTTCACACGATTATCGGTTCATTGCTGTAAGATTAAATAATGAAAATCCAGTGATATTCCTGTCGGAAATTATCATATTTGTCAATGCCACCATATTTTCCAGTCCAAGCTTTAAAATCAGAGAGAGTCTTAAATATCAAATTGCTGTCCTCCTGCTGATATACTTCCTTCTCACAGGAAGTAATGCCAGGCGGCAATAGAAAAAAACGTATGCTTTTAAATGCATACTCAGAGTAAAAGCTTTTGATACTGGTACAACCAGACTGTTGTATTTGCAGTTTGTATTTGTTGTATATGTTGTGTATGTCAGTTTAATGTTAGCCTAGGATGCTGCGCATTATTATATTAAAGATATGACTCACTGGCTTCATTTTGCAGAGAATAAATAGTCCAGCTCAGCGCCTTCCACGGAAATACATTATAATGGAAATATATTTTTTAAACATTTCATTTTCATGCAATGTCTTTTGAGTCAATTGTTTTTGACAAAATGTTAAAAAAGGAACAAAAAAAGTAGACATTTTTAATTGTAAAATCTACTGTTAATTACGAAGAACTTATGACTAATGTTTATTGTTTTTTGCTGAAGCACTCTGTACATAAAAATTGGCTTATATCTAAGGCAACCCTATATTGTATTGATTCGAAAATACGCAATTCTAATTCTGACATCATATGTTATTAAAACTCCCTCAAAACCCAGAAAACATGACTAAAATGTTATAAATGATCACAGGTCTACTCATGACAATGTTAAATAATAAAATACAAATAATCTAATTGATAATAACCCAAACATTACACATTTTAACAACTTAGTATCAAGCCACATCAAATCAAGGTAATGCAAAGCACTGACACAAGAATTTCACCAGTTAAACCGACGACGGTTAAGTTGAATCAGAGAAATTCAAATATAAAATTCCTTGATATTTTTAAAGTTACAAAAGTAGACAAACACCCTGTAATCTCATCTCAGTATTATAATTAAGAGTTGCCATTTGCTTCGGTGAACTATTTGAAACTTCTTAAATAGTCACCACAAGAAATACAGGATATTTTATAATAGAATGTTAGTCTTATATTGTTACACAGAGCAATGATTAAGAAATTTATGTGACAATTTTAATAACATTATCACTGTATATTTATCAGCAGCAGTCTAAGACAATAAATCAACTGCTCCCATATCTGCACCTCTAAAACTAGTAATTAAAGCCAACAAAGGCATTCTTGGAAATACAGGTAAAAATATCACAGCATTAACAGTTTACATGAATTAACATTAAGTGTATTTATGTTTTATATTTAGTGTAGTTTAAATAAAAGAAACATAAACAGAACATCTGTTATGTTGTTAGATCAGGCGACTTAAATAATTTTAAAAAACAGAAGACAGATACAAAATATTAAAAAATTAATAATAAAAATTAAATATTGTTTTTGTTCTTTACAGTACAGAAATTGACTGCTGCAAGTCCTTGCCCATTCATTGGCATGGTGTGTCAGAGTGAATGCACACACTCACACACACACACACACACACACACACAGATTAATACTCACAATGCACCCTACCTGCAGCGTGGACAGGAGAACCTCCAGCCCACCATAACCTGGGGCTGCCATGCTAAGGCACAAACTGTTGTAATAGAATCGCAATTGCGATTCTACTTTAAACCATGTAAACAGCAAACCAGGCAGAGACAGACTCCTTGGCTAATTTAAAAAAAGAGAATCAAACTGGAGGGAAGGGTACAAGGAGTTTAACTTACAGGCCGAAACTCAATCTCTAAAGATAAATTCTTCCTACCATTTATGCCTGGACGTTGTGATGAGTTTCCTATAAAAAGGGCCTGACAAGCTCAGGGATTAAGCAGAACTCCACACCAGAAGAGGAGGATCTTTTTTTGGAAAGAGAGAGCGAGAAAGTGATGGGTGCAGAGGACTCACACATCAGTAAATGTGAGAGAGGTGGCGTGTGTCCTTGTTTACCAGCCAGATTCTGATGCCCGAGGCTATAATATTTCACACGCAGAGGGACCAAAGCAAAACAGTTACGATTAAATATTTTAAAATATCAGCTGCACATTGTTTCATGTTGCATGCCTCAGAACAAAATACTGTGGTAAAAACAGAAAACAGGATCCTGAGAATTTGAGGTGATTCTCTAATCGTTGCAGTACAGCTTGAGAACTGAAGTTACATATTAATGAGTCTGTTCAGATTTAAACTCATACACTTCTTTTCAAGTGGAAAATTGAAGTATAAACATCCAAGTATATTATCCAAATAATTATTTTTTTCTTGGTCTACCAAGTAATTTCATAAACGAAAAAGTAGAATTTAAGTAAAATGTGTATAAAGGGTTGAATTTATGTTTCAAATCTCTTTATGCAGTTTTAAGTGACGCTATAAGTAACGTCGTCTATCAATCAATAAGTTTATTTTTATAAAGCTCTTTTCACATGTTTCCATATCACCAAGGTGTTTTACAATAAAGGGCAAGACAATATTTCCCAGGCCTGACCCCCCCCTCCAAAAGCATGCCAGAGGCAACAATGGCAAGGAAAAACTTCCTAGTCTGGCAGGAAGAAACCTCAAGAGGAATCCGGATTAATGGGGGGAGCACATCTTACGCTGGCCGGCACTAGGAGGTAAATTAAATAATCTAATGTCCATAGTGTGTAATACCCTACAGTAGAGGAGTTGAGGGAAGATCCAGAACATTGTGATATCTGGAGGAGAGGAGTGGGGGCCCAGATGGATGGGGTTCAGTCTTGGTTCTCTTGGTTGCTGTAGTTGGAGTTGATGCAGTCCTGCAGGATGCCTCAAATGAAAGCTTGAAATAGAGATATAGCAGACTGTTAATGCTTAGCAATGGATTCAGTAGGATCTCAAGTTAAGTCAACTGAATAGAGAAACTTTGTGAGTGGTCACAGCTCCATATATCTATGGCAGCATACAAAGAGGGTGAATGCCGGAAATGACACATGGCACATGGAATTAATCTAGATGGGACATACGGGACTATAATATCTATTAGATACAAGGGAGCTAGCCCATTTACAGCCTTAAACGTTAACAGAAATAATTTAAAATCAGCCCGCTGCCTTATTGGTAGCCAATGTAATGAAGCAAACCCTGGTGTGATGTGGTCATATTTCTTATGTCTAGTAAAGATCCTACCAGCTGCATTCTGAACAATTTTATAGCTAATGTACACTATGTGAACAAAAGTATTGGGACACCTACACATTACACCTACTGGAGCTTTTATGACATCCCATTCTAAATCCATTGGCATCAATATTGAGTTGGTCCCCCCTTTGCAGCTATAACAGCTTCCACTCTTCTGGGAAGGCTTTCTATAAGATTTTAGAATGTGTCTAGAATTTGTGAGGTCAGACACTTATGTTGAACGAGAGGGCCTGGCTCCCAATCTCCGTTCTAGTTCATCCCAAAGGGGTTCGATAGGGTTGAGGTCAGGGCTCTGTGCGGGCCAGTCAAGTTCTTCCACACCAAACTCATCCAACCATTCCTTTATGGACCTTGCTTTGTGCACTAGGGCACAGTCATGCTGGAACAGAAAGGGGCCTTCGCCAAACAGTTTTCACAATGTTGGGAGTATAGAATTTTCCAAAATGTCTTGGTAAGCTGGGGCATAAACATTTCCCTTCAGTGGAACTAACGGGCCTAGGCCAACCCCAGAAAAACAACCCCATAGCATTATACCTCCTCCACCAAACTTTACAGTTGGCACAATGCAGTCAGGCAGGAAACGTCCTCCTGGCATTCACCAAACCCAAACTGCAAGCGTGATTCGTTACTCCACAGAACACGTTTCCACTGCTCCAGAGGCCAGTGGCGGCGTGCTTTACAGCACTCCATCCGACGCTTGGCATTGTGCTTGGTGATGTAAGGCTCGTGGCGCACAGTTTTTGTGCTGATGTTTATGCCAGAGGAGGTTTGGAACTCTTTTTATTTATTGAGTCAGCAGAGCGTTGGTGACTTTTATGCACTATGCGCCTCAGCACTCGGAGACCCCGCTCTGTAACTTTACGTCCACAATAAAGTACAATAATACAACTTACAGTTGATTGTGGAATATGTAGGAGGGAAGAAATTTCACAAACTGACTTGTTGCAACAGTAGCATCCTATAACATTATCACACTCAAATTCAGTGAGCTCTTTAGAACGACCCATTCTTTCACAAATGTTTGCAAAGGCAGACAGCATGGCTAGGTGCTTGATTTTAAACATATGTGGCAATGGGACTGAATGAAACACCTGAATTCAATGATTTAGAGGTGTGGCCCAATACTTTTGTCCATATAGTGTATTTGTTGCTGTATTTGAGCCAACTGATAATATAGCATTACAATAATCAAGTATGGAAGTAACATTAGTGTGGATTATTTTCTTTGCACCACTTGATTTGAAATGACTTGAATTTACTTGAATAAATTGATTATTACTCATAGTGAGAACAGCACTGACACACTGATATAATATAGAGAAAATAGAGAATTTTGAAGATTAGGATATCCATTGTTTCATACATACATATGATGCATTCATTTTATACAAGGCTAAACAAACAACTGACCAACTATGCAATGACATACGTACTGTATATAACTACATACATAGTAAATTGAATTTTGTTAATATCATATTTCCACTACTTGCATTTTGACTGACATAAAACTATGTTCAGTGTAATCCATCTTTAAAAAAATCTGATGTGGCTCTTGCAGATTGTTCCTGAATGATAGAAACATAATTTGAGACTATGTTTACACAGTGTCTGTCTTTAATACAGGCGCCTCTAAAGATGTGTGAGGAGTGAAACATTATATTCATATGCTTGTCTGTATATAAATATGTATTTTTATACTTTTACAATTGTGAAATTTGTGCCTTTTGTGAAAAAAATGTTTGCACACAATGATTTGGTTTTAAAAATACGCAAGCAGTTGGAGGCAACGTAGAAATGATCATAGACAGACATGACATAGATGGACACAAATCACATATCATCAACGGTTCCCTTCTGTGACTGATGTGGTTTAATGTGATGTCTTTGTCGTACTTCAGGTTTTCTTTATCGAAATCCTATCACTGCAGTCTAAAAATGCTTTGAGTGAACATCCACTTAGCTATTTTTATCTCCAAGACCAGAGAAAGGATGGAAACGGAGCACTGTAAATAAGGAGTGCTGACAGCTTGGCATTTCAGGAAGAACTCTGGCCATAAACTAACAGAACATGAGGTCTGCAGTTAGTTTTTATGAAGAGAAGGATAATTCAGGTTTGACGCGGGCGCCAACATTACTGAAATCAAGGATACGACTACTGTTAAATCTTTTGTGGCTTTTGGAGGTTATTTATCAATTTATATATAAAAAAACCCTTGGGATCCTATAAATAAGTTCAGCTGATATGCTCTGGTACCGTTTCATTACAGATTCAACTTGCAGGTTATAGTGTTGGCTTTCAATGGAAGAAACGTTTATAAAGTCAGACCAATTTAATCTTACATAGTTTTCCCGTCCCACTGCATAGACTTCATGAGGTGTGAAGACTGCATAATTTACCATTTTTTATTTCAAGCACGACAACATTTGTTGCTTAGCTTTAATCGTGCCGACACACTAAACGTAAATAACGCTTCCTAACTTCCCTCAAACATTATTTTTTGCCCAACAAGTATTTTATATTTTCTATGTTCTATAAAATTCTATGTTTGTTTTTGGAGCTATACAGCAATTAAGGAGATAACATGGCTTGTTGTATGGTCCGTTTAATTAATTGATTTTTCTCTTCTTTGTTTTAACTGTATAGTGCAGTCTTTATAATCCCGTTTCTTACCAATGAATCTTTTTCATACCAATATCAACCTAGTGTCCTGCTCTGCCTGGGTGGTTGGTGTACAACTGTAAAGCTTTTTATTAAGTAGAAGAAATTCTGAAAATTCTATTAAATGCAGTTGTATTAATTGTGGTTAGAGGTTGCAAAGTTTTGACTTGATCTCAAGTCTCGTTTATTTAAAAAGTTTTTGTATGTTTGCAAAATAAGTTATTAATGCCCTAAAACAATAGTGATTGTAGTCACTTGATCAGTCTTTATTCTTCAATCTTGGGGGATTAAAGAACAACAAACTATTAAAGCAGGTCAATGAAAGCCAATGGCCAATGGCTGAATCAAATTGCAGTTTATGCAAATATCCATAATGCCAATTAAAGCACATTTCTTATCTAATCAACATAAAACTGTACATATGTTGACACATGTTGCATATAACATTGTTGACAGCTACAGTGCCAATTCTTGTGGGCAAAGAAATTCTATGTACAACAGTGTACCAAACAGAAATTATGCACATTATGTGTGACAGGATGTTATAAAATCTAAATTATTTCTTCAACATGTTTTGAGAGTTGTGCTCTTGTGCTAAATGCTTAGTTATGCCGGTCTTGACAGTGATGCCCTCCCTGCATTGGTTGCCATTGGGAAAGGGGCAAGTGTCAATGCTTCCAGTTATATTCCTAAAACAGTTAGCTTTAATTGATATCTATCACAGGCACATGTTGTTTGACAGAGACAGAGACAGAGACAGAGACAGAGACAGAGACAGAGACAGAGACAGAGACAGAGACAGGTGAGGAAACCTATTTTACTACTACACAAAAAAAAAACCCAGTGGTGCAACAAAAAACACTGGTCAAACCAACAAATACAAGACAAGTATATATAGGGGAGTGCTGGGCAGATGATTGATAAACAATGACTAACACCGGTGACTGATTAAGGGATATGTTAGCGCAGGGCAAATGAAAACAAAGGATGAATGAAACACATGGGTTAGTGGAATGTTAATTGAATGATTGGTTGAATGAAAAACGTGACGGACTAACAGAAAAGGTGAAGGTGAAAAGTGACAATATCAAGTACTGGAGTTTTATATCCTACTCCGTCAGACATTAGTTTATATGCGTGGATATTTGTTTCGACATTTCGACGTGCAGTTTTTAAACACCACTGAACTCTGATCTCCAATGATGTGATGATTTAAAACTTTAGAGCTATACATAAAGTACTTGCATAGAACAAGTGAAAAGCAAAATTAAACACACGTAATATCATAAAAGCTTTTCAAGAGGTTTGATCCTTTCATTACAGCTTAGAATTTTACCAAAAGCTAAATGCAGCATTTTTTTTAGTTTTGAAAAGTAGGCCACTACTTTTAAAACCGAAAAATACTGTTTAAAACAGACATTTTTCGGAAACACCATGCATAATTTCAAGGGGCTTCTACTGATGGTACTTCTGTAGAACGTTGAGAGTAGTGTGTGTGTGTGTGTGTGTGTGTGTGTGTGTGTGTGTATATTTATTTATACATATACACTATATTGACAAAAGTATTGGGACACCTACACATTACACCTACAGGAGCTTTAATGACATCCCATTCTAAATCCTGGGGGGCCTAGGCCAACCCCAGAAAAATATCCCCATAGCATTATCCCTCCTCCACCAAACTTTTAATTAGCAGAAGCATGATAGATCACGATGTGTGTTTGACATTCTCTAAGGTAAGGGTTATTTTGTACTTTGCCTGAGTTAGAATTTAATCTTTAAAAAATACTGAAAAAATGAATCCGAAATAGCTTTTGAAGAATTCATTTTAACACAAACAATGAAAAATCTACACTCAATGATTTTTTATTTATTTAAATACACAAATGCTTCCTTTTAAACTGACGGTCCAAGCTTCAAAGACAAATTTACTTTTGTGTAATCAAATAAATCCTTTATCTGTTGATTTCAGACTTTTCACTGTTTACAAACCTTAATTCCTTAAAAGTTGGGACAGTGTGTGAAATGTAAAAAAAATCATAAATTGATTATTTGCAAATCCTTTTTAACCGTTATTCAATTGAAAACAGTCCAAAGACAACGAAATGAATGTTTTACCTAGTCAACTTTATTGTATTTTCGTAAATATACACTCCTTCTGAAGTTGATGCCTGCGACACGTTCCAAAACGGTTGGGTCAGGGGCATGTTTACCGCTGTGTTACATCACCTATCCTTTTAACAACACTCAGTAATCGGTTGGGAACTGAGGACACTAATTGGTGTAGATTTGAAAGTGGAAATTGTTCCCATTCTTGCTTGATATAAGACTGCTCAACTGTCCGGGGTCTCCGCTGTCGTATTTTGCGCTTCATAATGCGCCAAACGCTTTCAATGGGAGACAGGTCTGGACTGCAGGCAGGACAGTCTAGCACCCGTACTCTTTAACTATGAAGCCACGCTTTTGTTACACGTGCAGAATGTGGCTTGGCGTTGCTGAAATAAGCATGGATGCCCCTGAAAAAAATGTACACTTCAGCATTAATGGTACCTTCACAGATGTGCAAATTACCCATGCCATGGCCACTAACACACCCCCATACCATGACAGACATTGACTTTTGAACTTTTGAACTTTGCGTTGGTATCAATCAGGATGACCCGTTTCCTCTTTTGCCCTGAGAACACAACATCCATTATTTACAAAAACAATTTGAAAGGTGAACTCAATTGTCCACTTTGCTGCAGTCCATCTCAGATGCATTCAAGCCCAGATAAGTTGTTGGCATTTCTGGCAGTTGTTGATATATGGCTTCTGCTTTGAGTAGTAAAGTCTTAACTTGCATTTGAAGATGCAGCGACGAACTGTGTTTACCGACAAAGTTTTTCCAAAGTATTCCCGAGCCCATGTGGTTATATTCAGTACAGACGCATGTCGGTTTTTAAGGCAGTGCCATCTGAGGGCTCGAAGATCACAGGAATTCATTATTGGTTTTTGGCCTTGCCCTTTACGCACAGAGATATCTCCAGATTCTCTGAACCTTTTAATAATATCATGGACTGTAGATGGTGAAATCCCTAAATTCCTTGCAATTATACGTTGTGAAATGTTGTTCTTAAAATGTTGGCATATTTGCTAATGCAGTTTTGCGCAGTGTTGAACCTCGAACAAATCCTTGCACAGAAACAGCCGAGCCTTTTGTGAATGCTCATTTTATACCCAATCGTGATATGATCAACTGCTACCTATCAACCTGTTTACCAGTGGAATGTTCCAAACAGGTGTTTTTCTAACATTCCTCAGCCTTTCCAGTCTTACATTGGCTCTGTCCCAACTTTTTTGGAACATGTTGCAGGCATCAAATTTAGAATGAGTGTATGTTGACGAAAAAACTATAAAGTTGATTAGGTAAAACATCAATTATGTAGTCTTTGTATAGTTTTCAATTTAATACCAGTCAAAAAGGATTAGCAAATCATCAATTGCTGATTTTCTTTAGATTTCACACTCGGTTCCAACTTTTTTTTGGCTGCATGCCTGAAAGGCTTGTGATCATATAGCTGAAAGCTATAAAGATATACAATACATTTTGTATTCAATTACTGCATTCTATCTATATCTTTTGAAGCATAAATATTCAAATAAAGATTTGTCATAAATAAATCTGAAAACCCAAGCAGACTCAATTGTCAGGGAGATGATGTGAATCACTAATATACAAATATCAATTCCAAAAATCAGCAGTATTTGTATCTCATAACATTTGTATGAATTGTTTGCAAAGTACATTATCAGTACCAATACAGTACTGTCGGCAGTTTTTCCACAGTCTTCATCAGCCAACTCCTCTTTGTCTTAGACGGCTTTTTCTTATGCTATTTACGTTAAGTTTCCATATTTTTGCTACTTATATTCTATGAAAGTTTTGGAATGAATGGAATTGCAATACAAAACTACAGGGATGATATCCCAGTTTGAACACAGGGCCATGATGGTAGGTTATAATTGACTGAATTGGAAACGGAGGGAACTGGGCAGAAGTCAGATGAGCAGAGTGGGTTTCTCACTTCAGAGTGTAGGCCCCATGGTGAGCATTACCACATTTCACCTAAGGAATCGCTCAAGCCAACTGGCAGAGAGATGAAACTGCTTGAGGAACAAGAGGTCTTCCAGCTGCCTATACTAGATTAAACTCTATTACATGGTGGCACATTACAGCCACATATCTCGCCAGATGGCTGTAATTTTAAAAAGATGAAGATGAACCTTAAGATGATACTTAAGATGAACCCAAAAATTTATGTGTTTTCTTTTTTCAGCTCTAGAACTAAAAATATCTCCAATCTCTCTCTCTCTCTCTCTCTCTCTCTCTCTCTCTCTCTCTCTCTCTCTGTATATATATATATATATATGTGTATATGTGTATATGTATATATTATGTATATATAATAAAGATAAATATAACACTGATTTTTTATTTTAAATTATATCTGGAAAAAAAAAAGATTAAGATTGATATTTTTTTATACATTATTTGCCCAGTAATAAAATAACTATTTTTAGATCCACAAATAAACTCCTGAATAAAATAAATTACATTTCTGAAACTGTTCTTAACTATGCATTACTTATTAATTTCAATTTCTCTGGATAATAAATTTGCAACTAATAACATCTGAAAAATATTCACCTGTGTACACCCAGCAATGAATACAAGAATAAATTACATAAAAGTATAAATACTTTAGTTACAATAAAATGTTGATGACTACATGAATAATTCAACATGACATGTAATTTTTAATCCATTGTTATTGATCCATGTTTGCCTTTAAAAATGAATATAATCTGTCACTTCATACAGCTAGCCCAAAAGGATTTTCAGTATATTGTCAAAATATGCTGTTTAAGGAGAGTCAGTTTTCAGCTAATATTGTTCTTCCTCATATCAAATAACTTGTTGAAATTCTTTTAAAACAGATTCATTTTTAACAACGTTTTATTTCTTCTGCATATTTTTTATTTATAATGTTTTGTTGACGATGGTATTTTATTATTTTTTCCTGTAATTGATTTAAAAAGTTAGGAATGGAATTGCCCACATTAAAGATGTTGATTTTGAATACTGTGCATGTTTGTTTGTCAACGTATTAGTACTATATACCCATCTGCTCATAAATAACTAACTTCTTTGATCTTTCTGAAAATGATTAACCGTTGATTTAACCATTGAAAGTGATTTTAAGTGTTTTTTCCCCTATCATTTTGTAAGTGTAAAAACATAAATTAGCTTATACTGAACCAGAGTATTAACTAAGAAGTGAACCAATAACCAGAACGCGAAAGAAGCTGGCAGATGTCCTGGCAGACTTACTATTTAGAACATTCAGTGGCTCAGTCTCACATAGACAGGTGGAAGCTTTGGTTGGAGATCAGATGTCCAAAGGTTTAAAAAGTTCATTAAACTATTAAGCATGGAAACAAAGTCATCAGCTTTAATTCCAAAGGCAAATGAGGGATAATAAAGGCCTTACATCTGAACTCATCACTGGGCCTGAGACAAATTAAATGCCACTAATTTATCGCAAATTAAAAACCCAACAGCGCAGACACACCTCAGAATAAAAAGTGCCACTTTAAACTGAACCAGACCAACATCGCATAGTAGTCTATTCATAATTATCCTAAAATATTTTGAACCCTTTGGCATAGGAACTTGTGAAATTGTACAGTCTACTAGCATAATTGATCCACATGTTTGAAATGACTGGAGGTTCAGATCCACCCCTAACAGAATTAGAGCAGGACACAAGTTAAGTAAAGATAAATAAATAAGTTTATTATACTGCTGCAATCACAGTTGTGGAGTGAGAACCATACAGTCTCAACTGGTCTACTCTGCCTGAGCCCCTGTACAAGGCCGGTGTAGACACCCAACTACAACCCTGAAAAGGATCTACCCTCAGCACACAGATCTGCAAAACAGCGTGACTTAAGGGGAATTAAAGGGTTCTCACACACAGCATACACATTATATCGCATGAAAATATGACAAAGCGTGACATAGTGTTCCCAGACAGGCCGAGGGAACAGGTAAAACATCAACAAAAGACAACACCACACACAACACAGACAGGCAGGATGGGCTGGCTTCCCCTATGCTACAGTCTCTGTCTCCAGGCCCCACTCCCCTCTGTCCCAGATGGAAGCTTGACTCTCTTGACTGTTGGTGACTCTCTCCTCCACAGCCTACAAAACAAGGTAGCTAGCCAGCTGCCAGACGGTGCTCTGCTCCCGCACACACGGAACACTGTTAGTAGGATAGAAATCCATGCTCAGTAGGCCGTACTTCGTGTGTAACTCCAAAATCTCATTAAACATAAAACATAACAAACACACAGACAAAGATTGCCTACTACAGCACATTTGAAAATCTCCCACAAATTAAAGAAATAATATATCTAAACCCCCCCAAAGCTAATTAAAAGCAAAGTACAGGCACTCCTCACTTAATGAGTTCTGTCCCTACAACTAGGTCGTTAAGTGAATTGAGGAAGCGAGGAGCCGCCCCTTACCGATATTTCAAGCATACTATACTGGTAGTGGGTTTGTGTCAACCATTTTAAGATGTTGTTTTAATGTCACCTTTGCACCATTTATAACATTTTTTGTACATTTTTAAATGTTTATACAGCACTGTACTATATACTGTAATAAACAGAATAGAGGAAATCAGGACATGCGGGAAAATGGGTGATGAGAGCTGAAATGCTTGACGCTGCTTTTACTTAACTACAGCTACAATTTGCCCTGCAAATTGCATAATTATCAACCAACAGCTACAACAACAGTCAGTCACAAAAATCCAGATAGAAAAAATTTATTTATAAAACCCCATGATATTAAGATTTGATAATTATAAAGAAGACTGAACATTGCTTCATATTATCCTTATTTAAGATGGATGATGGGCCTTACACATTTTGAATGTTTTCAGCAGCTTTTCCATAAACTTCACTGCTGGTTCAGGCCAATGACTCTGCCACATCAAGTCAATAAAAGCTTCAGTCAGTGTAATTAAATCTCTGCCTGGCTGGAGGAGAAGCAGCCAGATATATGAGGTATTTTGAAACCAATGAGAAACATAGTGTGGAAGGTTCACCATCTCCCTTTATTGCCCTTCATTAATAAGATTAATCCTTAGAAGAGATAACAATAACCACTAATTATTTGTTCTTTCATTGGATATTATTGACATTAAACTTCTGCCTGAAATGTATGACCAAAGGCATCTGGGAAACTACTAGGTTAACCAACAATAAAAATCTCTGTTATTATGACAACCGGCAACATATAACCGATCAACACCAACACCACCCTGAGATAAATTTAGAAAGGAAACTTTAACGTTAAAAGCTCATGGCATTGGGCCACAAATATGGGATCCTGTTATTCATACAGACGGTTCAAGGGTCTTTCCTTCTCCTAACAAATGCCACATGAAACACACAGTGGGACTACTTTGGCCATGTGAATAATTTACTATTAATAAGAAACAATTTGACCTTGGAGTTAGATTACTCTGCTTTGGCTAAGGCCAGAGATAATTAATGTCTTTCAATCGTTACAGTTAAGATACCTAAAGCTTTCTGTGACACTGGAAGAAGAGATAAAAATTTGAATTTCCCTGAGTAGTCGGGGGTTAAATTTACCATTAGGCCTTAATAGGAATGTATTTTCGAGTTTGAGTTAGAGCATGCTATTTTTTATTGCCATACATGTCAAAACAAGACGTAACAGTCAACTTACTTACTCGTAAGTGAATTCAATGAAATACTGATCATAACATAACATTGGTATATGAGTATGTTAATTTTGTTCCTGTCATTTATATATATATATATTGAAAGCTCTGTGTATATAAATATGCAAAGGAAACTAGTAAACTTTAAATCTGTCTTTGTAGAGTTTCAGAATTGATATCCAGCAGGTTAAATGTTTAATCCCCCACGCTCCCAAAACCAATAGTTCTTGCTGAGACAGAGTCTCTCAAAGAGTCTGGCATCTGACAGTGAACACATCCCAGCAGGGCAAAAAGTGAGACAAGGTGACTCTGCGTGTCACAGCAGCACTAAATTCCCTCTTTAAATCAACATAGGCAGAGCCTTTCAATTATAGAATACAGCTGTGGAAGACAGAAGGCCTGTCACCATTTCTTGTGTCACTCTCTCCCTCCCCATCACAGTGGTCTTTCCTTGGTCACAGATGGCCAAGGACACTGCTGTCTGGAAGCCACAAACTGAGTAGCTCTGCAGCATTGTGGGTTTTATTTAATCTTCCTTCTTTTCCCCACACCAGTCCACACATCACATCCCAGAATCATCCTTTTATGCCTTGTGAAGTGGATATTTTATGTATCTAAAAACGGCAAGCCTCAATACTGCGTACTCTTGCTATTGCTTGAAAAATCTAATTACCTACATTTATAACACCAAATTGGTATTGAAACTAGTATACAACATCCAAATGGTTTTAATGTACTTGAATGATGTTAAAACATGTCCATTATTGTTGAAAGTAGCCTTTGTCATCCATTTGAAAAATAGACAGCCCATTGTCTTCCCCCCACACCCCAATGGTGTATTCATTAACGGTTCTACACTGTCCTGTGTTTGAGTGTATTAGTTTTAGCTGCAAGAACCATGGCAGGCCCAGCAGAGACTCACATTTTTGAAACGACTCAATTCACAGTGAGGTTACTGTTTGCCAGAGTTAAAATATGAGCTAGCTTTAAGGCTGGCTGCACCTTTTAGTCATGTTGCTGGGGAACCTATACACAGTAGTTTATAACTAAAAACATTCAAAAACATTTGCATTCAAATATAACTAATTTCTTACATTGAGATCATCCACACACACACATATATATATATATATATATATATAATAAAAATCTACTCCTAAAGTGCTACCAGAAGTATACACTATGTGGAAATACATACATAATCTGTGAAGGGAGATTGCTATTTTAATAAATATATGAAACATTTATATTGTTTATTGCTTACTGTTTGTGGGCTGTATTTACAGTTACAGTATAATACGAAAGGTGATCCTGCCATGAACACACAAATAGCAGCAGGTACCCAAGTACCTGTGGAGGGTGGGGAGGGTAATGAATTGGGACAGGGAGGCCTTTTGCTCTGACCAAATCTTTTACAAAGCATGCCAGAATATGACTTACTGCGATGAATGCAATAGTCTGGATGTTCAATGCACATGCTTCACCTCCTGAGGATAATTAATTTTGCACTCTGCGGTTGTTCTGTTTAAGTTAAAAGAGTATCCTAAAAAATATCAAGTGCTCATTACTGCCGAGTATTCCCTTTAAGGTAAAATACATATGTTTATTCATGAAACAATGTTTATCTTGTTTCTCCTCAACTGTGCTCAACTGGCTTAGCTCTGAAAACCGGACCGACTTTTGTAAGGGTATTTTGAATCCTGTATCATTGGACAAATGTCAGATTGTGACTCAACTAAGTAAATCACAGTGACACCTCATGTCGCTCATGTTGTTGGTTGGTAGTTTGTTGTGGCAACCATTTACTGAGTTTCAGCGTGCTAGATGTGCACAGAATGTGTGCGAAGATAGCTTAAGCATGCTGCTCCGTGGCTGCAAAAGCTTGGATTTATGTGAATATTGCTCCTTCATACTACTCATTAATGTTATGTGCATGTTAAATGAAAATATAAATATGTTCTGCGATGTCCTCCAGTTGAGTTACAAGCTTTGAATAAGATACACTGTATGTTTCAAGAATCAATTCAGAAACTCAGAAAATCCATGCCATGAATTGCATAGAGGGCATTAACCACTAAATTGTGCATCTACAAAGAGGAACTCAGATTTACTACCCCCACAACAGTTCCTAACCTGTTAATTACTGTCTTTTTTCTTGTTCACTTTTTATATAATTTTCGTGTAAACCTGTTCTTTTTAAAATGCATTCAAAAGCTACAAAACTAAGTTGAGTTTTTATTCTCAGAGCACATTTGTGTTTCAATGGCCTCCATTTGCGTGACATTTATCGACTTTTATTTGTCAGTGGATCTCATTACTTACTCTCAATGGCACGCTGATGTGATTGATGGAACACAACCCTGATAAACCCACTTCTCTCCAGGTAGGATCTCTCTAGGGCTGCTAAGAATGCACATCCATTCACTGGCTCCGATAAACAATTACTCAAGGATTAGAACAGAGCATAATAAATGTTAGAAATATGTTATAAATACGTGTAATGCCTACAATCATAGCATTTTAGCATTACAACTCGGTAAGCCTTAATTTAACTGTGGCATGAAATAGCCTCCCTTACTAATTATATATTTACATAAAAAAGAACTGTTAATGCATTGTTGTTTTGGAATTTAAAACCAAAAAAACATTCAAGATCCTGAGCAGATACACCTCTATGTCATGTTAATTTCCCACCGGTGTGGTGAGTTATACTCTCGCTGGACAGCAGAAAGCAGACATTGCTTAACTTCATGAGGCTGCCTGGCCAGTCCAGAGCTGCTCGAGAACAGAAGCTGGACAATACCATATTTCAGATATCAGGCAAAATATGTAATCACATTCGGGGTATATGCCATTTGAAAATATGGCCACAGATTTGAGATTTTTAGCAAATTATACCATAGTGATAAATCTGATTTTAAGTAAAAATGATAAGAGGGAAATATTTATTTATGAACTTAAATAACAAATTTTTTACTCCAAAGATTAGACCAGGGTTTGGAAGCTACAGAAGCTCTGTGAATGAAAATACCAATTAAAATTATGCTTAATAAGAAATCTGCTTGGCACATTCACTGACATATATTCACTGTGCTTTTCAACAACGCCTCTCATTACTATGCAATTAGTATTAATGGAACTGGGCTTTCTCTCAACCTTCTTCTGCCCTGAAGTGCTGCATGTATGCATTAAGCAGGAGAATGTATGCCCCCAGAAACCTTTGCTGGACTGGATGGGACATTACTTTGCCATGTACTTTCCACTGAAGAAGCCGAGCTGCAGAGTGGGGCTGTCAATCAGCAGTGGCTGTAACATGAGCAGTCGGCTCAACACAGGATTTGGCATGCCAGAGATAGCTGAAATAGCCTTTTCCATAAGGCATGAAGAGGGAGCCATGAAATTCAACCACTCTCTGGGCTAAGAGCCTTACTGCGCCTCTGGCTAATCGCTGCACTCTGGAACATGTGTAGCTGTAGTGTAAGTAAACAAGACATCCTGAAGTTACGTAATTCCTTTCCAGAAGAAAACATTTCCTATGAGAAAGACAGAGCAGAGTTCTCATTGCACAAAATAGACAGATTTTCAGCAATGTAGCTCTCAGGTGCTTTTTAGGAAGAATTTATCCTGACATTTTAAATGGACTTTGACAAATGTCAACTGTTGTTAGATAAAGTTTTTAGTATCAGTGATACAGGATTTATACAATTACTCTAAGATGTCTGAAACTGGCTACATATATTTCAGTCAATGTTAATGATCTGACATAAGTATAAAGCATAGGTAGAGTTCCCTGATTTGGAATAAAGCTTTAGAGTGATATAGCGAAAAGTGATACCTTAATATAATAATTCTCCTCACTAGATAATTCAACAAAAAACTTTGGATGATCTCAATTTCACTATGAACAGGTCACTATGTAGAGTAACATTGGCACTCATTTTAGTGGGTTCGGATGAGGGACGGATGGGCCCCCAGTATGAAATATAACAGACATTGTGATAAATGAGATTAATCGTATTTAATTTGTTTTCACATTCAAAAATAGACTGTTTTTTTTTTGTTTTGTTTTGTTTTTTGTTTTGTTTTGTTTTTTTAGAGTTGATGAAGGCATGTGCCAAATCTTGCTGAACATTTGACATTTGAGACACTTAGATATTAGATAGACACTCAGTGATAAGTTTATGACCCTAAATTAGATCAGCTTCCCCCTAATGAAAACAGGTTTGTGAGGACTGGGTTTCAGATTCCTTTTCATTAGCATTGTATTTGGAAAATGTAGGGCCCACGGGGAGAATCGGTGACAGGTGCCTAATTTTTCTTTGATCATTTCTTGATTGAGAAGTTCTATGATACGCAGCACTGCAAGCAACTTTCCCAACCCACACCCGGCAGATATCTAAGTATCCCATATTTAACTAGATGAATAAGGCTGACTGTGCCACCTAGTGGTCACAGTGGGAACAAACTATAGCTGAAGAACTACCCGGCAAAATGTAAGATTCTAAAATAAAATTTATTTAAAATATTTTTTTTTCAAACTGCTGTATTAAAAAAACAGGGTCTACAAGTAGCAAACAGAGTATTTCTCCCGTTGCTAATCTATAGTCATTCGAAACTATGAAAAGGTGGTGATTACTAATACGGAGTCTGAATGGAACACAAGATTTATTTTTAGGGTGAAACTAAAAGTCATACATGACTTGGGGATAGACACTGCTTCAGAAAGTAATTCAAGTAGACACTTAGTTCTAGAATGCATATATCTTTATTCAGGATTATCTTGATTATCTCTCTTTATAGAAAAACCGTTATATTAAACAAACCTTTTTATGTGAAACCCAATGAGCTGTGTTAAGAAATTTAAATAAATAGAGTTGGTTAAATATGACTTTATGATACTGCATTGCTAAATTGATTTGTTTTGTTTAACTCAATTAAACTTATAGGAGATAGGTTTGTGACCACGGTCTAATATTGTGTTACATGAACTGCCGCCAGAGGCCGCTATCACATCAAGTAATAATTCATTTTGTCTACAGTTTTATGTTTATATAGTCTTACTTCAAACAAACTGGTTGTTTACTTCTAACAGTATGTTGATTTGTAAGTTGTTTTTTTGTATATGCCAGTTCCTGGAACCATAACTTGATCCCAATATACAGTACTGTGCAAAAGTATCAGTAAAAAATAAAAATAATTCTGTAAAGCAAAGATGCAAAAATAATTAAATTAAATGTTTCTAATTCTAAATAAATAATAGCAGGCACGGTAAAAAATAAAAAATAAAAAACCCCTCAAAAAATCAATATTTGGTGTGACCGACCTTTTTACCTTTAAAACTGCATCAAATCTCTTAGGTACACTGTTGTGCAGTTTTTTAAGAAAATCGGCTAGTATATTGTTTCAAGCAGCCTGGAGAACTTTACACAGTTCTTCTAAAGCTTTTGGCAGTCTCGCTTGCTTGTGTCTGCCCAGGCAATCCCTGACAGCCTATATGATGTTGAGATCAGGGCTCTGTGAAGGCCGTACCATCTGTGGCAGAATTCCTTCGTCTTCTTGCTGCCATTGTTCAGCACCCCACTACTTGTGTTTTCTTCTTTGTAAGAGCTGAGAACAGCACACCTTGAAACTCCTGTCTGACGCAAAAGTTCAGCTTGAGAGAGACCTTGCTGATGCAGGATGACCACCTTGTGTCTTTTTGCTATACTCACTCGTGTCATGGTGTAGGAATTTATGATTTGAAGGTTAAACTGTCACACCTGCCACATTGTCCTCCGCCTAGTTTAATTCCTGTATGTTTCACTTAAGAAGTTTGGTTAAATCAGCTCAATATGTTATTGATCATTAGCACCTATTTGCTTTCTTTGTTTACACATGCACAGTGCTATATACCTACAAAGTACGTTTTTACCTGAAAAGTGGTCTGTTACATAATATGTTACTTTTTTTCTTGACAAACTACAAAAATGTAACATTTATTTTTTTGAAAAATGAATGTTTGGAAATCTAAAAAAGGCTCTTTTCTACGGACACACTAATGCAGACGACAAAAAATATATATATATATAAACATCAAAAAAATCTAGGGTACCTAAGACTTTTGCACAGTACTGTAGGAAACTAAAAAACAAATACATTAGGCGTATATGATTTCATTATCTGACACCCCTGCTGGTAATTAATGCATGTATATTTATTTTCAGGTTTCAGGTATGCAAATAATTTAGCAATTTAGCATACTAAATTTAGTATAATAATACTAATATAAACGCTTTGCATTTAAGTTGTAACAACCGTCATTTTTAGCATGGGCAAAATGGATTATTATTATTATGGAATGTTATGAAGCCATTCGACGCGTGTGATGAATCTTGCAATATGTGAAATAAGTAAATATTTTAATAAGAATTCCAAACCTACATTTGAATAAAGCTGCTTTAAGTAACATACAATGTCTTTTCTCAATGCAAGTCCTTACCTTACTTCCAGTTAAACGCTGAATCTACTCTCAACAGTCGATGCACCGGGGTGTTTTTTTAAGATGGAAAACATTTCACTAATGTATTTTACTGGACAGAAATACGTCAATCAATTATTAGCATCCTCCCCCAAGTTTTGGTGGCTGAGGTTTTTTGTCCCCCACTACAGTTGAAGAGCTGCAGTTGAGACGGATTTGCAAAGAGTAACAAATTAGGATGTAAATGATGCAGCATCTGCGCGTCATCAGGACACCTTTTCATTGTGAAAACATGTAAGTCTGAGGCTGCGTGAATAGGGCTATAACAAATTACAATATTTAATATTTTGTTTAGCTATGTTTTGTTGATATGTCGCATGGAATAACAAGATATTTTTGATACGTTTGTCTATTCGTTCATTTTCCGTATCCGATCATCCAAATTCTTGGTCTTGCCGTGCGCCGAAGTGAAACTTGGCTGGTTTAGGATAGGGCGCGAGGCAAAGGTAAAGTCTGGGCTGGAAGCCAGGGTAGCAGATAGACAGAAAGACACACAGTAATATATACAGGGAAAATTCGCAGTGGCCAGTCCACCTATTTCGCAAGTGTTCTGACAGGAGGAAAATACCACGGAAAACCAACGGAAACGCGTGGAGAACACTGGCAGTGACTACTGAGCCACCATGCCAACCTGATAAGCTATATTAATTTGAGCTGTAAACATTACTTTTTATGAATATACACTATTTAATTGGCATCGTTGCTTTCTTAAATTACCTGGTTTATAAGTTTTTACCAACTCACTGTCAATTTGTGTATAAATCGAGCTTCTTCGTTAACTTTTAATGATCCTACAATAACTTCGAACATCAGCGGCGCCAGAGAATTGTTTTGTTTTAATTTAATTTAATAAAAACAAAGTGAGCTATGGGTCACTATTTAGGGTAACCAAAAAGCCAAACTAGGTAAGTTCTTATTCACTATGTGCGAAATATGTGTGAGATATATTCTTCTCTTCAGTTAATGTCATGTAAGGAAAGTCATCAAGGAACATTTGTACATTCATGCTTCAAACAGCCCGTTTCATCCCTTCCTTAAAATGCTCCATTGGGTTGTGGTCAGGGGACTGTGCAGGCCACTCAAGTGAACTGAACTGGTTTAAAACTGATTAACCAATGAAAAATTAATGAAAAATTGTATGATTTTATTTAACCTCAGCACATTGCCTGTTACCATGCCAGCCACTTTCAAAATATATAGACTACATATCAGAAAATGTAGAGCTTTATTAAATTTCTGATCTATTCAGTTGCTAAAATATTTGGGGTCAGTTGTGAATCTAGGAAGTAATCATTCAGGCAATATTGGAACCTAAATTTGTTTCTTGTAGTTTATACTAAAATATAAAACAATTTGGTAATGAAAAAATTGAATGGTGTTTGAATGAATGGTGGAAAGGTGTTTAAACGATGTGCATCAATAACTGATGCTAATGCAAATTCTTGCTTTTTCATATATGGATTAGTGGTTACAAGGGGGCATGATGGAGATGTTTACATGTTAAGAGATATCTCTTGGGGGGGAAAAAATGTTTGTTTCTCTGTCCCCTTTCAGCAATGATAAAAGAAAGTGAAAAGGTTTTGCTGTTTTGTGCCCAGGGCTTGTTTCTGCACTTGTCTCCATTGTCACATCCGGCCATGGGTGTTACTCCAAGCTTTGGCTGAATCCATTGAGGATTTTCTCAGCAGTTTAGCAGTCCCTTTCAATCCCAAAATACTTTCATGTATAAAAGCATGTTTCAGCATCTACTGTCACTTTGAGTTCATTGAGGTCTGCTTCTTATTTACTTAGAAATTATCCTTGGAGAAAAAAAAGAACAAAGTATTGCAGCAAAATTACGCTGTTAGTTTTTAAACGTTAATGTGGATAAAATATCAGCGGCCTAAATGTTTAATCATTTGTTTGTTGCAACAAACAAAAATAGTCTCAGAATGGTTCCTGGAACATGACAGCGAGTTCAGTTTACTTGAGTGGCCGGCATAGTCCCCTGACCACAACCCAATGGAGCGTTTTAGGGATGGGGTGGAACGGGCTGTTTGCAGCAAGAATGTACAGCATGGTCAATGTGAGTAATTCTACGTCTGATAACTAGCCTGCCTATTATGTCTGAATGTGAATCTGTTGGAAACACTTCAAGTAAAAAACTGATTAAAAGTGGATCATTAAAATGAAGTAAAATATGCAAATGTGAAGTTACTGAAAAGTAAATTGTAGACCTACGGCCTTAATGACACCTACTGAACTGTTTCACTCAACAGCGGCATATAACTTCATCCACTGTGTGTGTCTTATTTCCTTCTCCATGCCATTGCCTCGCAGAGGACAGAACTGACAAACTGGACCTCTGCTGGGAGAAGCAGCACGGCACAGATGCAGACGCCCCCTCACCTCTTCACTGTCAGTGCCTGCTCTTGGGTCAGGAACCTCTGCAGGAGTAAGTGGTGTCGAAAAATTGCCAGCTGTGACACCCATGCTCCACCCTGCCCTTCCCCTCCCTCGCTCTGACACTCCCTGGTCTATACTCAATCAGCACCATTTTGTTCACCGACCCAAGCATGATGCGTGGGATCTGTAAAACACCCCGTACGTGTATGTTACTTCCCATACAGAAAACCAAAACCATGTAATTTACCAACCTCACATTGCATGTCAACTTTACCAAACCCTAATGACTATTTTCTGTTTTGAAGTCTAGCATGTAAAATTGCTTTTTTATTTTTTTATTTTTTCCCTTACATGCAAGTTAAAGATGATCCACTAGCTTCACGTGCTGTTCACATTTTTCATTTTTGTACCATATTATTTTTTTACTGGCATGTTTTGTTGATCCATTCAACTAATAATGTTTATATATTGGCATCAAGAGTTAATAATTATTTTGGTTTGCCAGCATTGGTCTTGAACCATTTAGGCCTAAAGATCTTTATTCAAAGATCTGTGGGGCATCTGAATGCCTTTTAATGTTGCTTTTCTGCTCTTAGATATACAGATTAAATCCGAAATTTTATTTAGTACCTAAAATGTGTCCTCATTACTTTTGATTTTATATCAAATTCAAGGTGTATTTTTTAGCATGCTTGTGTGTCACTTCAATGAAATATGCATTAAATTTGACATACCCCATCTCTGCTTCTTTAACAAATGTGTGGTTTACCCCACACACATTAAAGTTAAAATTAGTATGACATGAAAAAATCAATTGAAATGGGATTCTAAGTGGCCTTGAAATCTGTTCTTTTTTATGTCTTGTTTAAATAATAAATTACAAAAACCACCTGTGTCTTTATAGCATTTGTAGTATCTTAGCACCCTTGAAGGAGAGGGCACTACCAAAATATAAATCTGTCTATACAGTATATTATGGATGTGTATTTTCTTTTTAGTCTGAATGGCCTATGAAATGTGCTTGAAAGCTCTTTGCCAATTTGCTTTCATCTTTGGTATTTACATGGTTCATCGTGTACTTCTCAACACAGAAATCAAACATGATCAATAATGAACTAAAATAGCTTTTCATGAGTCAGATCTATTTTTGCGTTTTACAGTATTTGAAGAGGATGAAACTGCTAGCTTATTGAATGGTTGATTTTGATTTTCAAACCTGTAATAAAGCACTATATATATATTTATAATTACAGTGTGTATATATATATATATATATATATATCAGCCCAAATCTAAGGAACTCAGTGCTTATATTTATACAAGTGCATAAATACTTGCGCATTATTTAATGTCAAATATTTATTTGCACGAATAGGACACGTATATATATATGTGACTATGTAAAGAGAACAAGTTTATTGAGAATATTTGGGATCCTGTTAGGTCTACAGTTTTTATGAAGTTGTTATTGGTCTAACTTGCAGGAAATTGTCTAAATAAAATATTTTTTCCCCTCAGTTAGAGAAATAGGAACAAGTGAATCCATCCAGCCTGCTGAAACAACGTCAGTCCAGCAGCGCCGTCGTTCCCACACAAGTACAGGCTCCATGAACATCTCCTTATTCCATAAACCATCTCACCCTGACAGTGTGCTGACCCATCTCAACACCCTGCGCAAACAGTGCATGTTCACCGATGTGACCCTTTGGGCGGGGGACCGCTCCTTTCCATGTCACCGGGCCGTGCTGGCGGCCTGCAGCCGCTACTTTGAGGCCATGTTCAGTGGCGGCCTGCGCGAGAGCTTGGAGAAGGAGGTCAACTTTCGGGACAGCATTCATCCCGGAGTGCTGGAGTTGTTGCTGGATTTTGCCTACTCATCCCGGGTTGTCATAAACGAAGAAAATGCAGAGTCCTTGCTGGAGGCTGGGGACATGCTGCAGTTCCATGACATCCGAGATGCAGCCGCCGAGTTCCTGGAGAAGAACCTGCACTCCTCCAACTGCTTGGGCATGATGTTGCTCTCGGACGCCCACCAGTGTAAGCGCCTTTATGAGCTCTCCTGGAGGATGTGCCTGGTCCATTTTGAAGCTGTGCAGGACACAGAAGATTTCTACAGCCTCTCCAAAGACAAGCTCCTAGAACTGATCCTGAGCGATGAGCTTGAGATCGAAGATGAGCAGGTTGTGGTTAGTGCTGTGATGAGCTGGATAAAATATGATCTGGATAATCGGAGAGAACACCTCTCCGAGATGCTTAAAGGAATCCGTTTGGCTCTGCTGCCATACGACTGCCTGTTCAAGGCAGTGGCTTGTGAAGGGCTGGTCATGTCGGACAGACAGAGCAGAAAGGTTGTGGAGGAGGCCATAGAGTGCAAGAAAAAGATTCTGCAGAATGATGGAGTGGTCACCAGCCTCTGTGCCCGTCCTCGGAAGGCTGGGCACACACTGCTTATCCTTGGAGGCCAGACCTTTATGTGTGACAAAATTTATCAAGTTGACCACAAAGCTAAGGAGATCATTCCTAAGTCAGACCTGCCAAGTCCCAGGAAAGAGTTTAGTGCCTGTGCCATTGGCTGCAAGGTGTATGTGACTGGGGGAAGGGGGTCAGAAAACGGAGTCTCCAAAGACGTGTGGATTTATGACACAGTTTATGAAGAATGGTCCAAAGGGGCCCCAATGTTGATTGCACGTTTTGGGCATGGTTCAGCAGAACTAGAAAACTTTCTGTATGTGGTGGGAGGACACACCGCTATAGCGGGTATTTTCCCAGCATCCCCTTCCTTATCACTCAAGCAGGTCGAACGATATGACCCCCTTACCAATAAATGGGCCATGATGGCCCCTCTCGGGGATGGCATCAGTAATGCTGCTGTGGTCAGTGCTAAACTTAAACTCTTTGTCTTCGGTGGGACCACCATCCACAGGGACAAGGCTTCCAAAGTCCAGTGTTACAACCCAGTGGAGGACTGCTGGAACATTGCTGCTGAGTGCCCACAACCATGGCGCTACACAGCTGCAGCCGTTTTGGGCAGCCAGATATTCATCATGGGAGGTGATACAGAGTTCACAGCTGCCTCTGCTTACCGCTTTGACTGTGACAGCAACCAATGGACACGTGTTGGGGACATGACTTCAAAACGCATGAGCTGCCATGCAGTAGCATCTGGAAACAAACTGTATGTGGTTGGAGGTTACTTTGGCACACAAAGATGCAAAACTTTAGATTGTTACGATCCTACTTCTGATAGCTGGACCAGTATAACGACAGTGCCTTACTCTCTAATTCCTACTGCATTCGTTAGCACCTGGAAACATCTGCCAGCATAACACCATCTGAATCAATGAAGGCAGAAATGTCTCAACAGATTTTGGTAAGAATTTTGATTTTAATGCAAGGTGTTATTTTAAGTTATGATTTTAATATGTTTAATACAGTTTTCAGGCTCATTGTTAGCGTTTGGTGTGCTGAGCAAGTGTGCGATACCAGCTCAGAGATGCGTTGAAGTGAAGGATTTAATGAAGTCTCTTAGTCCTTGACATTCAGCCTACACATTAGACAGCATGTGGTTTTTAAAGATAAGTGAATGCCAAACTGCTAAGCTTACCTAGGCCTCTCTTTCTGAAGTCACATGTGGAGATTCCTGCTATTTGTTGAATAATAATTAAACTTTCTAAAAATAACCTTTATTTTCGCTAAAAGCATGGAAACTAAATACTTGCATTTGAGAATAACAGCAAGTGCCATAGGTTCACACTTTGACCCTTACAGATTTTATAACTGTAATGCGTTATAATACAGTTATTATAACGCATTTATAGGTTTTGAACTTGAATATATACGTTTGAACTTGAATATAATGTATTAAATATACTGTGTGTTTCACACATGATTGGGAAAATCACAGATAATGTTTGGCTTTTTCAGACCTTTTTTTTCCAGACAGTTATCCACTGTATGTTTTGTCTGTAATAGAATACACTGACATAGTAAAGATTGTAAGTCCTTTGGCTTTAAAAGGAGATGCTGGCAGGGGTTGCATTGTTTTCATGAACACTGACCACATTTTCAATTGAATTTCTAGTAGCCTGTCTTGTATGCGAGGCTGCGATGAAGGATATGTTTTCTTTCTGCGGATACGATGAGATTGGATCATTATCTCTTGATTCTAGGGGGGACTTGTGTGGTGATTCTTAATTTTCAGGTGCCAGCTTGAATGCAGCTGGATGGTGGTATACTAGTAGTTTCAAGAAAAAATTCTTCTGGGAACTTTGTTTCTGGCTATGCCAATTACAGATTCAGAAATTATACGGAGAACGTTGCTTGTATTTTGGGAGCATACCATCAAGCCTGCTAATGTGCATCAAGGGTGGCATTTGTAGTTTCTAATTCGCGCACAAACTTGTATTACAACTGTGGAATCATATCACTTTCCTGTGTCTTCGTTCAATATCTTTTAGTCTATTTAACAATGGAACCTCTGGGCTTTCATAGACCTCCACTGTGATCTGCCTATATTTACAGTAAATATATGGACATTCTTAATTCAACATTTAAGATGGAATAGCACTTGAGTTGTAGAAAATTCTACTTTTTTGGGCATTCATTTTTTGTACCTCCTCTGACCTCTTCTTAGCTTTTTATTCAGCCTTTTGACTTTCTCGTTTAGGATTAGAGAACATCCTGACCATGGACTGTGTTGTTTAATCATGAAAGCTGTGTGGTTTAAAGAATTATTGACTTCATGTAATTGCTCAAGGAGCAGTTTAGTTTTGTCTCTATAAATTCAGTTTTTGTCTGCCTTGGCACATTTTGACAGTCTGCAGTATGTAATAAAAGGAAGGGCATTTTTATACATTTCACAACATTATTTTACAAGAAACGCAAAAAAATTGTTTCAGTACCCCGAAAACTCCTGGTGGTGTAATTTGATGCTTTGATGTGTTTTTAGCCTTGCCAGGCCATTGTGATTTATTTTAAATGATTGTTGAATGGGGTTGACTTGCATTGCAAAAGTGAGAAACAGGGGTAGATGAATGCTTTTGTGGCCGGAGCGTGGGACGCGCTATAGCCTCTAAGGCTCCTGTCTTGTTTGGGAGTGGTTTTGGAATGGAGCAGGGGATGTTTCATAAGCGTCATAGGATATCTTCTGTCCTGCAGGCATAATCTATGTCTTTATCCGCAGAGGGGCTTGTCAATAAACAGTATTAGTTCTTCTGTCAATATCTTGCTGTACAATTGAAACCCTTCCTTTTGTCTTCATACTTTTAAAGGTGTTTTTAGAATCTCTTGTTTGTAACATTAATCTTAGGGTTGGACCAAATTAAAGCCATCACACCAGGATTAAAACACAAAATAACGTTGGTACCAAAACAAAAGACCTATCACATATGGGTGGAGATGGGTAGTAGACCCAAATCTTATGATGGGGAACAGCAATTCAAATCGCAGGCCTCTTTCGGGGCATATATTACCAAATATGGATTGAACTAAAAATTGAGAAATACAAAACAATAAATCATATCTATGCAAGTAAGCCCCTAAATACTTCAAGACGCCCCATTGACCACGAATATTGAAACATATTGCACTTTTCAGACAAATTAACTCTACACCCAAATTACTCACAGAGAGCTATGGGGCGCTGTCTTTTTCAGTACGTTGCATATGTAGATCTTCTCTTTGTAATCCAACATATAGATGTTGAGACTTTTCACTCACTCTCCTCATTACTTCAAGTTATTGATTTTTTTAAAGGCGTGGTGCTACATTACAATATACTTTTCTACCGAACTGCAGTGTAGTACTGCAAATAAACTGGATTAATAAGAAAGATCATATCAAATGTATTATTTTAAAAAGGATAACATTTGGTTTTTAACATCGAACATTTTAATACTTTCACTATCCCCCACTCATTCATGCCCCATCAAGGACAGAAGACGCTGATCCAGGGGGGTGAGTTCCTGTGAACTCCCCACCAGTCAGAGCAGTGGACATCTTCTGGTTTGCTGTTTAATGTAGCTCCATTTATTGTAGACATCCTCAAAATCTCATACACCACACAAGGAACTTAAGACGCTTATTGTAATGTCTTGCCATACACAGGCCTCTGCACATCGAACTAGGAATAGGTTCCTTATAATAGGATGTAATTGTGTCTTGCTCTTGGGAAAGAATGCATTCTACATTGGAATTGGCTGAATGAACAGACATAATCATTGAACTTTACATAGGGTGTTTAAAAGCATATTGCTTGTGGTTAGTTTTTAGTGTGTAATAGTTAGTGTGAAATTGAAACTGTGTAGAGTGTGTTGTATTAAAACTGGAACTGCTAATTAAATAGAAAACAAGAATTGTCACCAACCTAGATACTTTTTACAGGGGTATCATATATTTATCAATAGTCTTTTGTGTAAACGCCACACTGCTTAGGGTTATTATTGTTAAGAATAATTTGATTACCTTCTGATTTAGCGTGTGGAAACAAATTGCCTGTTTCCGCAGGGTTCTATTTATCAGCCGACAGCTTGTGCCCTCCTACTTTTGTTTTCATAACAATGGAACCTTGTGTCCACGCCTTTTGTGGACTGTGAAAAGTTACATTAGGTTCCGGTAATTGAAATAGAAAATTAGCAGTTTGATTTGGTGCTTAATCGGAATAGAATAGAAAAAACGTAATAGAATACTTATACAGTATAAACACCGTAAGACCATAAGTTCAGACAGTCTGACCCCAAGAGACTTCACAGTTTTAAATCACTTTAAGTGATTGATAAATAACTTATATAGTTTGCATTATACTGTATGTGGAGACTTTGCTTTTCAGCCAAGTGTAGCTGGGTTTAGATGCTAATCGTTTAATGTATTGGTGGTGCAGTTATAAAATAGTTTTATAAAAATAATTGTGTTTTGCTTGCATAATACTTATGCTGTTAAAGGGACACTTGATAGAAATAACTCCAGCTCTCTGCCAAATGCCAAGCACACTGATTTACATTTCTTCACAGCTTTACATTACACTGTCAATATGAATTTTTTTGATTCGGGGGAAGCTTGCTGTTAACAGAAAACCTGGTATTTATTATTTTTGTAAAATTAAAAATGATTGCTGAATCCTGTCAGTGTACATTAAAGTAAAAGGTATTTTTGGATATTTGTTGTAGTGATAAGCCAAGCAAACCATTTTAGACACTGGACTTGCAGATTCTGGTCCCTGGTGGATCCCTGCTATTTAACCACCGAGCCAGGTACCTGAATTTTTTTCAGTGACGGTCCACTATTATAAATGGGTCACATTTTTAGAGTGTACCGCATTTTAGGCACTTATCAACTGGTATATCAGCTAGATCAGGTGCCCCCAATGCTGGTGTTGAAATACCTTTGTGTGTATGTGTGTAATTGTCTTACCTCATTTTTCTTTCCTCTCTCTTATCAGTACTGCCATCTGGTTGTGTTGAAGTTGGTTCACTGCACTCTGCAATACAAATGTATTGGGTAGTTTGCACTCCGCTAATCTGGGTAATTTGATTCTTGAACCATCCCTGAACTTTGCTGCAATACTACACCAGTCGATTGTCTTGTTGCAGAAGCAGTAAATTGAATAACAACCTCTTATAATCTGATCTGTTTTAAAGCCCTGTGTTACTGTCACAGAAACTGTGTTTGGCCCGCTTGGTCGCAACGTGAAACAGAGAATTATTCACACAGGTAACTGGACTCTAGAATTACAGTGGAATGTGCCTACAGTTTCCCATTTCTTCTCAAAAGAGACCAGAGTACTGTTGGTTGGCTTGCTCTGCTACATTTAATTTGGCAGTAGATTGAGACAGTCATCTGAACACAAAATTATATGGAACTGGACTAATTTCCTGGAACCGTCTGGCTCTGCGCAATCTGGCTGCAATTTTTGCATTAGGGATACCTTATCTATACTTAATATCTTTAGCAGTATTTTTTTATTTTTTTATTTTTGCTGTCACTTTGCACTTTTGCTGCAAAAGCAAGATGTAGTGTGTGAAAACAGAGGAATGACAACTCAGTCTCGTTGACACAGCCTTATGGAGTTCAACTTCCAGGGCAAGTTCCGACTTGTTGGAAAGTTAAACAAAAACAAGCAAAAAAAGGCAGCATTGCAAATACACAGTATTTGTTCTTCTGTCAATATCTTGCTGTTTAAGGGAAACCCTTACTTTTGTCTTCTCACTCTTTAACAATGTTTTATTTATTAGTACATTATATTGTGTATATTTAATTTAGCATATGCAAAATATGAGCTGAAATGCCAGTGTCTACATAGACACGGTCTACATAGAAAAATTTTTAATAAGTATGATCTCACATTGTGCGTTAATATGTAATAGAAATGACTGTTTTTTTTGCCCCATAAATTTCAAGGATCAACTTTATAATTGGACTTTATCAAAGAATGTCAATGTGATTTTAAGGGGATAAGCATGACAATATAAACTGGAGCAGCTTGAGAACAGTATAGATGAGTATAGGCAGTGATGATGAGCTCTGAATACCTGGATCTTCAAATTGAATGATAAACTGTAGAAAAACTCACCTTGGTGACACTTAGTCTTCTTTTGTCTTATTTCTTAAATCAAAAATGTGTAATTAGTAGTGTGTAATTATTGTGGTTATTTTTGCATTTGTAAAAGTATGCATTTATAATATCTTGGTAGTCCCCCTGCAACATTGT
>JAOVYW010006326.1:0-11599 GCA_025775045.1 Hiodon tergisus
AGTGTACCACGGGGAGAATTTATTATGCTTTATTGTTTTCATTCTCAGAGGAGCTACCAGATCTAGAGTTCCACTTATTGCCTTATATATAAATATCTAGCATTTCATCCACTTTCCTCAGGTAAAACATTTGGCAGCTCTTCGATGAACTTTAACATCGTACTTGGATTAATTGAACGATTAATTGAATTACAAACGTAATCAGAAAATGATCAGAGAGTACCGGGTTATAAGGAAAAACAGATACATTTTCAATATCAACACCAAGAGAAATAATTAGATATGGCTGCGACAATGCGTGGGTTCTGCCACACTGTGCCACGCGTCCGTCTCGAGTACACGCACGGGAGAGGTCCGGGCACGCCCATCAGCACCGGTTGAGGATCAGGCTAATTGCAAACAGTATTTAACGACCTGTGATCCCTTAGTAGGGGCTGGAGTTGGTAGAGGAGCCGGGCGGGCAAAGCGGCGGGCAAAGCGGCGGGCAAAGCGGCGGGCAAAGCGGCGGGCAAGGCGGCGGGCAAGGCGGCGGGCAAGGCGGCGGGCAAGGCGGCAACCGAAAAGGCTGAAGAATGAGTGGACTCGGGCGAAGTGAATGCCGACATTTCGTCTCTGTGTAAGGTTTAATCATATCGGTATTTTGTTTAGTTTGTTATTTTAGTTTATTGTGTTTGGGGTGAACCCGTGAGGGGAAGCCCCGAAGAGCGATTATTGTTTATTTTCTGTTTACTTAAATAAAGCCGGCAAGAAGCTGGTGAACCCGTCTGTACCAATTATTCCCGAACCAAGCACGTCGGCGTGCTACACACACGTTGGACAAATCCAAATGTATCCAATATAGAAACGAAGGATTTTCTTAATGAATCCTTATCACTGTCAATATGAATATTAAAGTCTCCAACAATCAGTACTTTGTCTGCCGTAACTGCTAGGATTGATAAAAAGTCACCAAACTCACGTAAATATTATGTACACGGACCCGGAGGCCTATAGACATTAGCTAATAAAAAGCTTGGCTGTTTGAGAGAGCAATTACTACCATTATTTGACCAGTTCCTCTTCTTACAAGTACTTCAAATGAAGAATAGCTGCCAAAACTTTTAGCTGCCAAGCAAAAGCTCACTACGAAAAATTGTGGCAACACCACCACCATGACCAGACTCTAGATTTTTGGCTGCTGGAGAAACCATCTGGAGTAGCCTGATTAAGGGCTATGTATTCCTCCGGTTCTAACCAGGTTTCAGACAGATTTAAGACATCAACATAATTGTCCATTATTACTTCACTCACAAGACCGGCCTTTGAGTTTAAACATCTAATATTTAGTAAACCAATTCTTAATTTGGTTTCAGATTGTTTATTGGTAAAATATATAGGATTACTACAGTGAATGTAGATGGGATTTATAACATACATTTTTTTCTATTAATGACTTTCTGCTAAAATGGCGGGGGAAAGACACAGTCCCAATATTGTTTCTAATCTCTGTCTCTTTCCTAATTACGGATTCAGAGAAGCAATCAGGCATCAGTGTAGGACCAAATGCCTGTTTCCTGGTTGGTGCCAATAGCTGTCAACTGCAATGGGTATGAATTAATAATCTTCAGTGGTACAACATCTGACGCATTGACCGCATACAGGCTTAATTCCCAATTATGGAAAAGCAGTTTACAATTTACCTGTGAAATAATAGAAGTAACTTCCAGTGTTAAATAAAATGCTAATTTTATTTTTTAACTAATATGGATGTCTAATCTATTTACCTGTGCTCAAGGGAGATGCTCTGATAAACTCTAGAAGACAAATGCCTTTGTTCTTCTGGCTTTGAATTGCTCTCAGCATCTCTCAAGGGTCCATCCACCTTTTAAGAAGAAAAAACACTTAACACTCTACGACTTGATCTAAATGAATTTAAGTACATCAAGAAGAGCCATTACAAAAGAGGTCTATTCATTGTGACTAGTTTTCTCTAATTTTCAACACACAATATCCTTTTAAACTTTTTTAATTCATCAAGACACTAAAATAAATAAATGAATGAATCTTCTACGTTTTTCCCAAAGTTCCTATTTTCCCCCGTTATCCCAAATAGTCCCAAAAACCTACGATGTTTGCAATCTAGGCTTTGAGAAGTTTCTGCATTTTAAAGGATCCCATTTTTATATTACCTTATAAGTAAATCATTGACGTTAATATATTACACCTCTTTAACATGACAATTTAGCACAGTAGTGTGTGTGTGTGTGTATCAAGCCACATGAAATCAAACAGGGCTAAATAGTTCTAGAGTACAAGACAAAGGCAAAACAGTGACTTTACATAGAAGAGTCATTGTAGTCATACATTGACACTCTGATTTAGGCTGCATTACTCATTTGGATTGTCAATGTGAATATTTAGAGCAGCTTCTTTTATAACAGCATTGAATATAGAATGATTAACTCGCAAACAGCCTAAAAGCAAAGAGACCCCCATCATCTTAAAATAAGATTCTGACAATAAAGGGGAAAAAAATAAGACTCATAGTTTTGTTCCATTTTGTGAGATTTAAACAATTTATTGTTTTTTTTAATACAACCGTGTGATTTAAAAAAAAAAAAGATCAAATTATGTTTTATCTACTGTTTTCTTCACCACCACCTAATTACCTATGATCTAGATTATACCTTGCTTAGTTAAATTGCTAAAACAGGCTTCCCATACAGCATTCCACCCCTTTTGTTGTGAATAGCACAGAGAAACTCAAAACCTAAACTCAATTTACTTTTTACAAAGAAAAAGCCAATTGAAATGGGAGGAAAGTTACTTGCTGTGGCAGAAGAGGGACGATGGTCTTCCTTCATCAAAGCATCTCCTATTTCAGTTCAGTAATACAATTTTTTAAACTAGTATGAATGCAGAGATGCCTTTTAATCTGATTAGACTGACTGAAGCATCTCCCACACAAAGAGCATCTGTACGGTTTTTCTCCTGTGTGTACGCGCATATGCACTTTTAGGTGAACTGACTGAATAAAACATTTCCCACAAACAGTGCAACAATAAGGTTTCTCTCCAGTGTGTATCCGTTGGTGCTCATTCAGTTTTCCAGGGAAACCAAAACCCTTCCCACATACAGTGCAGCAATATAGCTTCTTTCCTGTGTGAATACGCTGAGTTTTTAAATGTTCTGAGTGATTAAAACTCTTCTCAGACGATGAGCGGCAAAAGGGTTTCCCTCTTTCATGAATTCGCATATGTATTCTCAGCTGAGACAACTGCCAGAAGGTCCTTCCACATTGGGTACAGAAAAATGAACCCTGCCTTTTGACCACACTAATTTTTCCTTTGGCTTCCTGTGCTTCAGAATATAATACTTGTCTACAAGATTCCATTGATTTGACACTTTTTCTGCTTTGAGTTGTATTACTCTCATGATTAGTTGTGTTCAAAGACAGTGAGTTGGTTGGCTGATCTGATATACTGTAAGCCATTTCATAAGGCTCAGTTTTAACCTGGTCAGACATTATGTTGGGAGGCGATTCCCCTTCTTCATTGTCCACAATCAACATCTTAAATTGCAGGGTAGAGTGGAGAGAGTGCTGATCACAGTCATTTCTCATACGCAGAGGGATTGACTCAGCTGCCTCAAGGCCCGCCTGTCTGGGTTTGTGCTGCTCAGTCAGCTCCTGCTTCACTTCAGTCTGTGGGGGCTCTGTGTCCTGCTTCCGGCTGAAGCTCCACTCCTGTTCCGAGTACAACTGTTCAATGGAAGCTTCTTCCACAGACACAGGAATAGGGTGTGCAGATTCTGCATACAGAGAACAAGACTCTTTGTTTTTGTGCAAATGATTATAAACTCATAATATATCATGAAAATAAATCAAACATTTCAGTAACTATACACTTGTGGAAAAAGGCCAAAAATGTCATTGCAATCATAAATGCTGGTATGTTTTCTACTCTACTGCAATTAACAAAACTAAACAATATTTTAAAAAAAAAACTGGACCAGTGCCTTGTGCCATTATTCCCAGTTACATGTAAAGGTGGTGAGAGACCTCTGAAATACTTGGAAAACACATTACATACAACCATGACAGAATCAGCATAACAAAAAAATCTAATATAGACAAGAAGCAGCAACATCAAAGTCTACCAATGATTTGTACATAATTAAATACATCTATTTTAAATAATTTAAGTAAAAATGTACTAGAAATGGAGAACATTTTGTTTTATTCAGTCTTTAACAGTGTTTACGAAAATATATGTAAATGCCATGAGCAAAACTCAACCATCGTAAATGTAATTTTGCGTACAACTCAAATCCTATAATGTAAATCTAAAATGGAAAAATTCTCAAACGGGCCAAACCGCGTAAACTACTGGAGCCATTCCAAAAGAGTGAGGAGCATAGATCCGAAATTTGTAGTCTTGGAAAGGAAACACTGGGGAAATCTTAATCCTAGAATTCACTATATGATTTTGACAACTACTGACAAACCATAAAAGAAGTCCATGGCGATCTCAACCTAACAACGGCGGCGATTACAATGCGAAACTATCTGAAAAACATGAATAGTACTCTGAAAATGAATTGACCTCGGATCATTTTCTCAGCACGGAGCTCGACTTGAAGCAGTTTCTGTTTCAAATCATCGTTTTCTGTCCGTGTCCGTGCAGTTTCATCCCGATACTCCAATATCGTATCTTCCACAGCTTTAAATATCTCTTGGGCGGCCGCCATTAAACGTTCGGTCAAATACGCATGTAAACATTGTAACTTCGTCATTTTGTTACAATTTCAAAGTAGCCACATAGAAACTTAAATATCAATATTCAAACTGATTTCTAATATTCGATAAACCTTAAATGTTTTGATGTTGACCGATTTAAAAACCCTTTTTATTTGCCCAGAACAGCGACTGTCAGGCAGCCTTGCCTTTCAGGCGCATTAAAATATAAACCTCTCCTCTTTTGTCTTAACCCACACTCCGTTAGTTCAGCAACAATATTACTTCCGGTTTAAAGGCGAGTGCTCGGTAACTTTGGCTGTGTCTGAAATCGCCCACTCGTTCACGATTTCCTATATAGTGAATGGCAGTGAGACTGGGAGCGGGCCAAGATGGCGTCCGATACAGACGGAATATTTTGCTGTTAGAGTTTATACTTGTTTTCCCCCCACACTCATTGAACAACTTTACAAACTTTTAACTAAGAACATAGAGTATGACATTGAATTGTAGACCAACAGATGTGTAAATTAGTAGTCTTCAACCTTTAGAAATACTTAATTTCAAAGATTATCTCGACGACCGACTGCTGCACTGTTCAATGATAATTGGAAACTTTTCTCCATGAGTCGTATGCTGTAATGGCAGAAAGAAAACGAGGGAAAAGTACAGACAAGGGAAAATCTGGTTCTGGAAAAGATCGTTCTGTTGACCAAGCTGATAATCAAAAGTTGGAAGTCATGGAGGCGCATTCCTACGCTCGCTGTAGTAGTCCAGATCTCCCTCCGGTCCCGGGTTGGGAGCCATGCACTGAGAAGGTTCGACCGGTCATTTTAAGGTTTACGGCAAGATCAACCAAGGAGCTTCTATGGAAAGGTTTGAAGGGATCAGAATATCTACAATCCAGAAAGTTACGGTTTGGAGAGGACCTAACAACGAAAGACAGACACACGCAGCAGATTTTGGCCTCAAATTGAAGCTGCGCGCAAACAAGGGAAAAAAGCATTGACGGCCAAGTTAGACTAGAATTGAGGCTGATGACGTTTTTTGAAGGAAATAGAGAAAAGGTAAAGGTTATCCTTTCTAATACGTTTGAAATGTGACATTACACATTTATCTTTTAGTTGAGTTTATATAGCCTAACTTGCGCCTTATATTGATTTGTCTATATGCTGGATAGTATTTTATGAGTATTTTTTTGTAATTAAAATTATCTTTTCTTTTACTTCCAGTTGAAGAATGTTGTATTTTTGGTATTATATGTAACTCGATTATATAGGTTATTAATGTATATGTTGTTCTTGGGTGAATGGAAAGCACTTCGTTTTAGTAGCTCATTAAGAGAGGATGTCTATGTTTATATTCGTTCAATGTTAAGGGCATTCGTTATTTGTTAGAGAAAAGCTATTTTTTATTATTAAAAGATTTAAGGCTGACTTATTTTTTGCAGGAAACTCATGCAATAATGACTGACTTGTTTTTTGGAAAAATCAATGGGGTAGTGATGTCTGGTTGGCATATGGGAGTAATAAATCAGCAGGGGTTGCAATTTTGAAAGGCAATTATAAAGGGAAAATTCTAAAAAAGTAAAGCTCACTCTTGTGGAAGGTGGTTGATTTTGGTTGTAGAAGATGAAAATGTTTTAATTTTGGGGAACATCTATGGTGACAATCATACATTACTAAATAGGTTATTATTACAAAACTTTAGGGAAGAAATTATGGATTTCTTAAAAATATATTCTAGTGCCCGGTTGATTTTAGGTGGTGATTGGAACACCATTAATGACCCCTTTTTGGATTGTTTTCCTCCCCGTATTAATAGACAGTTCCAATAGACTGATATATTTAACCTAAATTCCCAATTAGATTATCGCGATGAATGGAGGCACAGAAATCCTGATAAGATAGACTTCACTTGGAGTAATAAAGAAAGATCCTTACTATCTGGAATTGACTTTTGGTTAACTTCTGAGGAACTTGGAAATCAAATTCAGGAGATTGACATTGTGCCTTCAGTTTTCAGTGACCATAAAATGATTCATATAGTTATTAGCCTTGGAGATACAAGAACTCGAGGATTCAGTTTCAATTACTGGAAATTAAACATTTCACTAATTGAAGATATTCAGTTTAGGGATAAGGTTAAGGGTATGATAAAGAGATGTTACTATAATGCTATAATATCAGGCTTATTTGGAACAAATTGGGAAATTATGAAATATGAAATTAGAAAATTTGCAATCTCAAGAAGTAAGGAATTGGAACAAATCTATGAATATAAAGCTACGGGTGCGTTTATAAGGTCAATGAGAAAGTGGTTAGAAAAAGGTGAATCGAATTCTAGGAATTTTTTCGAATTCGAGGTATCAGACCTCTTTTCATCTGCATTATAATCAGTTAGCAACCAGGGATTCATGAAACTGATATACACTATCAACAAGCGTATGCGATGTCATCGCGACACCATTTCACCAGAATTGCAAATTAGTTTTCAGTATAACATATTTGATATAATTTGTTTATTTATAATTTTTATATATTGAATATATGTTTAGTAGTTTTCAGTTGGTTGTGGAAGTCCGCTATAACACAGTTATTTTAAATAATCAAGATAATAATAATTATATATATATATATATATATACACACAATTTATTTAATTTTGTTTTACATAATATACAACTAATCATGATGCCTAATGAGCAGTCGCCTCTCTGTGACCCCCCCACTCAGACTGCCGTTATTTGCCTCGTTAGTATCCATTCTAGCCGTTAGCCTAACGGTCTTTCAGGGCTGCCACAACAAGCTAACTTCTCGATTTTAAAAAAAGGTAAACGTAAATCTGAAAATTCTAAAAGTGGTTTGCAATTTGCACTTATAGTTTCTCTTTTCTAATATGGTACTGTATCTATCTGTATCTATCGCTTTACCACCAATTCGTCACACTCTCATACAATACAGTGGTAGAGAATTGAATATGAAATTTGGAAATTATCATTGGACGAACATGCCAATATTGTATTCTGGTTGTTGATTGGTTAGGGAGGACGTCCTCCCTTAGGTGTTTTAGCCAATAACAGATTATCATGAAAAAAATGAAGTACATTAATTTTATATAAGAGATCCCGCCTAAGGAGGACAACCTCCTTTGTCCCCCACCACCACTTCACACAGCCTGCCTTTTCCCCTCTGCCTGCAGGTGTCACTGTTGAAGCATTTAAATCAGAATTTCAGAATGGATTTTTTCAGAGTGGAGAAATTATTTTATAAATGATTCTGAGATATGGTAATAGTTCAACTAATTACTCTTTTATATATTTTGATATCCCTCTTGCCTCTCAAAAATAGAGGAGCAGCAACCTCTTCTGCCTCTATGGACCAGGCTCCACTGCTGTACACTCAATTCTTGTCACTTACACATTTTTAAGTGCTACACAATTTTCAAATCTATTCCCCAGCTATTACGTTCACAGAATTTAAAGATATATACACACAAATGAACATGTTCCGTACGAGTTGAATTCAGTCTCTCGTGTCTTCTTTTCTTGAATTCCATCTTGAATTCCAAAATACAAATGTCTTTACCCAGGAATCGGCAGTAGAAATTTCCTCCACGATACTGTATAATTCCCTGGTATTAAAAAATTAAAAATAGCTGGAACGACAGATCTGTGTTGTCTCGTCAACTTATTTTCTTTGCGAATATAAAAAAGTCTTCAGTGCAATTTTACAAAGTATATTTTAATAGTGGAGGAACTAGCGAGTAACACAGAAAGATGTTTTGCATTGATACCCAGGGACTTGCCATTTGTCAGGAAGGTATTGGAAAGTCCCCTTTGAAATTGAAATTGTCATAAACAGGATGGCAAGTCGAAAGAAAATCGAATTAATTGACAGGGAGGTGTGAGACAAAGTCTGGATAACATGTGGCCTATTCTCCTACAAGTTTCTCCTACTATTTATTTATTTTTGGTTTGGTTCATTTTTAAAATGTCGGCATAACACCAGAGCAAAGTCTGCTCCCACGGAGATTCTCCTTAACACCAGGATTTTGTTGTCGGATTCAGCAAAACTGTGACCACCTGTCTGCCTCCTCACTGACTATGAGACTGTGCCATTGATGCCACTGCTCTCCGGAACTTCACGTCCCAACACATCTTTTCCCGAGTCACAAGCAATAGAAGATTACATAAAGGAGGCCCTGGACTTTTTCATCCCTCAACGTCCCCTGCTGCATATAATTACTTTTTTGTAGAAAAAAGGGAGGACTGAGGACTTAATGAAATCACAATAAAATACAGATACCCCCTTGCCCTAGTGCCAGCGGCCCTGGAACAACTGAGAGGGGTGCGCATCTTCACCAAGCTGGACCTTCCCAGCACCCTGATTTGCAGTAGAGAGGGTGATGAGTGGAAGACTGCTTTCCTCACCAGCAGTGGACACGAGACCAGACCAGATATGATCAATATTATTTGAAAATGACCTTCGGATTCTGGCATGGTACTGGCATGTTCTCACAGAAAAAAAACCCTGTACGCCCACAGAAGTCACGAGAGTTTTGTTTTCCCTAGTTTCCTGTTCACGTGCCCATTCATACTTTAGGCTAATTGATATCTCATTTCCTGCATTGTGCAAAATGCAGGAAATTAGATATCAATTTGGTACTTCTGGTTTATTGATCCCTCATGTTCTGTTTACTAAGCACACCTATCACAAGTTACCCCTGTCAATTAGTTCAGTGTATAAATACGGCTTTGTTTTCTTTGTTCTCCGCAAAAGTCCTCCCTCAGTCGCTGTCCAAGGAATTTCCTGTCTAGTTTTTTTTATCAATGTTTTTGCCTATGTTCTTTAATTCCCGGGTTGCCTGTATAACTCTGTTTGCCTGTCATTGCCTGTCTGTTTCCCTGTGTAGGGCCTGTTTCCCCTTTTTATGTTTCACACTGGATTTGTGATTTCTATTTGATAGAAAAATAATGCCACAACTTTACTCCTGATGTCTTAAAGTGGCCATTTATATTTGTTGCGCGACGAGAACCTGACAACAAAATACACTATGTAGATTTTTTTACACTATATGTATTATCTATTTACAAAACCAAAATTTACCCCATCGGTCAACCATTCAGAATGGTTACAGAGTGGGTCTTCCGATATTTTTAGGAAATAAAGATTTTTTAAGGAAACAAAAGGCATTTCGGTGGCTAGTGATGCGGACAGGGCCCAGTACATTGGGAGCTATTGGGAAAGGGAACAGATTTGCTTGCAATAAACTTGTTTAGTCTCTGGGGGAAATTTGTGCAGAGAACGAACCAGTCCCAGACTGTGTTGATAACAGATCCCGAGGACTTTATCATGTTTTCAGACGGTGTCCCAATTTTCCTTTTTGACAAGGTTCTGATTGTTCAGGCTCACTAACCACGGGGTTATGAAAAGACGGCATGATCACGTGTTCAAACATGTTCATGCTAGGTTGGGACTATACAATGTCTTGTACTACGACACAGATTCCACCATTGTTGTGAGCAAACATGGAGAATGGGAACCTGAAGAGGATTGTCTTGTGCAATTGACTAGTGAACAGGATGCCGATGACCACATGTCAGAATTTGTGTCTGGGGGCCCAAAGGACCGCCCTCAGGAAGTAAAGCCTGCTCTGTGGACTTCCAAGTTCTTATAGGTACCGACCATCTCAACATCCGTCCCATGGATGTGGACGGGTCGAAGGGGCCCTAGTCCTCCGGAAGTCCATCACCATCTTCTTCGTCTTAGTGATGTTGAGCAGAAGATGGTTTCTCACGCACCATCATTTACAAAACAATAACAGTAAGTAGAGTAGGAAATGAGTGTAATATAATTAGTACAGAAACTATTTTTCCAAGGAAAGAAGAGCTGAACTATTAGCAGAAGCTATAAGTGGTTTTTTAACATAAAACACTTTACAGAATTTTTTTTAAATATTATGAAGAAAGTAAAAACAAAGCAAATATCTTTTACAACTTAAATAATAAAATGTTATGCTGTATCCAAACTCGCCAAACAAAGTTTGCCTATCTTACAATTTGCAAAGTAAACTATGTTTTGAAAAAAAAGGGGAAAAAAACTTATAATTTTTATTACTGTAAAGAAAGTTAACTTTTTTTTACGGTAACTATATTAAAACAAATTTTTAATACCGTAGTTACCACATTTCTCAGTTGTTGATTTTAAAACACATTTTAAGTACTGTAATGATGCTATATCACATCTAAATACTGTTTGATGCTACTTATACTCTTACATTACTTGTAATTACATTTTACTGAAGGTAAAACACGTTTTTATTACCATGATGAGGCTAATACATTTCTAAATTCTCCTGATAAAGCTAAAAATGTTTTCATTACCGTCATGACTAAAACACGTGTTTCTTTGCTGTAATAATGATGAAGCACCGATTTATTACTGTAATGACGGTAAAATAGTATTTTTTAGTACCGTACTGGTAGCGAACCCCATTTTTATTACATCGTATTACGCATCTGTTAAAATTAAATAATGCTAAAATATTTTTCAATTACTTCAGAGATTATCAGAATGATACTACATTGTCCTTCAATTCCCTCAATGAAGAAAAAACACATATTCTTTAGCATGTCAACGCTAATACATATTGTAACGGGGATGGCTTGAAGCGCTTCCCCCGCCAATGGGCTAATCCCCGTGGGGGCTGCTGGGAAGCCTGGCTCCCGGGACTTAAAGCTTGTAAATAATGTGTTCTATGTGCCCCTCGCCCCTTCTCGCTAAAGGTGGCAACGAGGGGACCTACCGGCGCGTCGCCACGGATGTGGCGGCGGGGGCTCGACACCGGAGGAGGCGACGAAAGCAGCCTCCCAAGAGTCGGCCA
>JAOVYW010006329.1:0-10067 GCA_025775045.1 Hiodon tergisus
TCACAAATGTTTGTAAAGGAAGACTGCATGGCTAGGTGCTTGATTTTATACACCTGTGGCAATGGGACTGAATGAAAAACCTGAATTCAATGATTAAGAGGTGTGGCCTAATACTTTTGACCATATAGTGTATTTAAAAATTTGTGCCCTTAAAAACCCTAAAAAACGGCTAATTATTTAAAAAAAAAATATATATATATATATATAGCAAACTGAGATATGGGCAGAGACAAAAAAAAAACAAAAAAACAAGCAAACAATTTATGTCTTGTTTGACAATGACTTATTCGGGCGAATAAATGTTTAGGATTTTTTGTTGACGCTAGATGGCGATATTTACCAGTTTGACACCTACATGTAACAAACGCGAGGCTTTAACAAATATGAGTACTTTGAAGTATTTAATGCTTTTTTTTTTTAATGGTCAATGTACCGTAAATTTGCCCGTGAAAGCCAATGATCGAACAAAACAATTTAAGTTTAAGCCTTAAATAATATTCGAGATAACATTTTTCAAGTTAGAACACAGAAGTGGAAAGTAAGAAATAACACTTTGTTTTAAAAGCAATGTAGATTTTAATGAATTTTTTTTGATGTATTAAGTTATTTAAAGCGTTCTGTTATTTTTTCTATTGAAACGTCCATGCTAGAACCACAAACTTCCATCTATGCACTGCAATATAAAATTTGAAAAGTGTCTTCTACGAAAGGGTTAAAAAAGTATGACCGTAAGCAAAGACAAATCTGAAAATTCCCAAATTATTTTTGTCATGGGCTAACTGTGTAGTAGGCAAAACCAGCTTCCCCGCTTACCTTCATGCGCTTTTTTGTTGTTTTGATCGACACTCCAGTTCACAAACCAGGGAGTTTGTGTTTTGGTTCATTATAAAGCGTAGAATCGAAGCCAGAGGCGGGATATCCCTGTATTAACCAATGTATTCGCCGGTGGGCGGGCACTTTCCCAGAGTCAAGGATCATTGGCTGAAGGGGGTTACCTATGGTCCACTGCCAAAATGACTGGACTTTCCTTACCGTTATTCCAACTCATATATTCAGGAGTTGCAATGACTTTAAAGGCGACTAATCGTCTACCTTCCAAGTAACCTTTCATACGTTTTAGCATTAAAAATAGTTTAAATTAGAAAACAACTAGACTGTATTTGGAATTACATCTTTGCAATTACTTTATCGGATTATAAAATTGAACTTTTTGGTAAATTCAATTTTGGTTTGAGTTGCCAGATCTGCGACTTTGGGGGTATTTCGAGAATGTTTTGAACCGACAAGCAAGGAATCTGCCTGCAATTTCAGCTGCCAGCGCTTACCCGGCACGGACCGTACGTTGTTTTCCACAGACAGGAGGAATAAAGCTGAAAACTAAGGAATACTTATGGGAAAGTCATTTTATTATTATTGTTATTTATATATATATATGTGAAGAATGTTTGATCAATTTCACTTGCAATGGTTTTATGGAATACAAACTGTGCGTTGCAACATTTCGCTATAAATCGTATACATATCAAAGTTAATGCATAACAGAAAAAAACTTCGTCCCGGGAAGGTGGACCCGAATTTTTATTATGGCGATGGATGCTAGGGGTTTAAACAGATTTTATTTGAGTTTTTTAATGCTATGGACTTTTTGTCAACGCTCCGCATCCCGTCAAGTTCGCCAGGAGTTCCGGGTATTCGAGGAGCAACCGATCGGAACCTACGTGGGCACGATAGAAACCAAGCCCCGCTTCACATACCGATTCAGCGAAGCTCACAAACTTTTCGAGATTAACGCCACGACCGGTGCCATTTATACAACACATGTCATTGATAGGGAGATCTTGCAAAGTAATACCATTAACGTGGTGGTGCTGTCCAGTCAGCCTACCTACCCAACCGAAGTGCGGATTGTAGTACTGGATATAAACGACAACTCGCCAGTATTTCCAGACGCGTCGATTGTTGTCTATTTCAAAGAGGACGCGAGCAGTGGTCGCCAGGTGATTCTCGACACCGCCACGGATTCCGACATAGGAAGCAATGGTGTGGATCATACCACCTACCGAATTGTGAGCGCCAACGAGCAGGGGAAATTTCGTTTGGATATAACGGTAAATCCGAGCGGAACTGGGGCGTTCCTGCATCTGGTTTCAACGGGAGGTTTAGACCGGGAAGCAAAACCCTTTTATCAGGTTTTCATTGAAGTTGAAGATAAGGGGCAGCCTAAGCGATTCGGTTACCTGCAGGTGAACGTCACCATCCAGGATATAAATGACAACCCACCCGTTTTTCAGGAGGACCACTATCAAACCAGTGTTCTTGAGGACGCAGCCATTGGCTCTGGTGTTTTGCAAGTTACGGCAAAGGACCAGGACGAGGGGGCCAACGCAGACGTCAGGTATTTTATGGACGAGGGAACACCTTTCCAAATTGACCCGATAGCAGGCAGTATCACAATAAAAGAAACATTGGACTATGAAAGCAGAAGGGAGTATATTTTAACCATTCATGCCACAGACAGTGGAGTCCCTTCTCTTTCAGGTAGGTGTGAGGCAACGATTAAGCTTGTGGACGTTAACGATAACGACCCCGTAGTCAAGTTCAAATACTTGTCCACAAGTTCCAAATATGCCACCGTGGACGAAAATGCCACAGTCGGCACGGTGGTCGCCCTGCTGACTGTGTCGGATTCGGACTCGCCTTCAGCCAATGGGAATATATCAGTCTCAATTTTGGGGGGAAACGAGCGTAGGCACTTTGAGGTGCACACTTCCCAAGTCCCGAATTTGAGCTTAATCAAAGTGGCAAGCATTTTAGACAGAGAACGCATATCGTCTTACAACCTCACAGTCTTTGTGTCGGACAACGGCAGGCCCGTGGCCAGGTCATCTTTCGGTAGCTTGCTAATCTTTGTAAATGACATCAACGACCACCCCCCTGTCTTCCAGGAAACACTGTACAGGGTCAATGTCAGTGAAGATGTGCCAAAGGGCAGCTACATTAAAGCGGTCTCAGCCACGGACGGCGACTCCGGGCAGAACGCCAACCTGCGCTACTCTCTGGTGTCTGGAAATAGTTTGGGCTGGTTCGCCATCAGCGAGTACAGCGGCCTGGTCACCAGCGCCGCATCGCTGGACAGGGAGGTGACGTCCGAAATTGTGCTGAACATCAGCGCTAGAGATGGGGGGCTGCAGCCCCGGGTCTCCCACACCACGCTGGTGGTGAACGTAGGCGACGTGAATGACCAGGCTCCCGCGTTCTCCCAGGCCATTTATCACGTGTCCCTGGTGGAGTCATCTCCAGCAGGAAGCGAACTCTCTGTGCTGTCCGCCACAGATGCTGACCTGGGGGCCAATGGGACCGTGCGGTTCTCGTTTGACCCCGAGACCCCCCCTGATGTCCAGGGGCTCTTCAGTCTGGATGCCGCTTCGGGCAGGCTCAGCGTGGCCGTGGAGTTAGACCGGGAGGATCGTGGGATGTTCGCGCTCTCTGTCAGGGCCACGGATTTGGGCGTCCCTCCTCTCTTTTCGGTGGCGACGGTCAACGTGGCTCTCAAAGACATTAATGACAACAGGCCGGTATTCTACCCGGCCCGGTACTTTGCCAGCATTCGTAAAAATGAACCGCCCGGTTCCTACGTCACCACCGTGTCGGCCACTGACTCAGACCTGGGGACAAATGGGACCGTGAGATACGTCGTCGTGGCCGGTGACTTGTCGGTGTTCCAGGTCGATGGAAGCACGGGTCGGGTGACCACGCTGGCCTCCGTGGACAGAGAGGAGACGGCAGCCTACCGCCTGGAAGTGGCGGCCATTGACGGTGGCAACCTGCACTCCATCGCTCCCGCCATTGTCACCATAACGGTAGAAGACACCCAAGACAACCCCTTGTCCTTCAGCCAGAGTGAGTACAGCTTTGTCACATTTGAGAACATTGCCCGACACTCTTTAATCGGCACTGTTTCTGCTTCCACACCTGCCCTCAATACCAATTTTAGTTATTTGATCACTGAGGGTGACCAAAGGGGACTTTTTTCCATAAACAGCGCTACTGGCCAGATCACTGCTGCTGGTGAAATAGACAGAGAAAAACAAGCTTTTTATCAACTCAGAGTAATAGCGATGGGCTGGGAGCTGACAGGTCAGGCCCTAGTTAACGTCACCATCAAGGATTTGAATGACAACGCACCAAGTTTCCCGCGTGCTGTTGAGCGTGTCAGTGCCGTTGAGAACTGGGGCGCTAGGCATCCTATATTCCAGGCCAAAGCTCTGGACCCTGATGAAGGCAACAATGGAGCGATACTGTACAGCCTTAAGCAAAATCCAGAGGGCCTTTTCCACATACACAAAACCAGCGGGCTCCTCACCCTGACCCGGAACTTAAAAACTGTGAGTGGTCCCTATCGAGTAGAGGTCTCAGCATCGGACACTGGGGTCCCACGCCTCACGTCCAGCCTTGTGGTGTGGATCAGCGTAGATGACGTTAACGACAACGCGCCCATGTTTAACCAGCTCTCCTACGAGATCTCCATCCTGGAGTCCGAACCGGTGAACCGCATGTTTTTCCGAGTGGAGGCCACTGACAGTGACTATGGTCCAAACGGGAGGGTCGAATACAAGATCGCTGGGGGGAACACAGGAGACACATTTGGCGTTTTGCCGGACGGACAGCTGTACGTCAAAGCCGAGCTGGACCGAGAGGTCCAGGGCCGGTACTGCCTGCAGCTGGTGGCCACTGACCAGGCCTCAAGGCCTCTGAGCACCAGCACCAACGTGACAGTGATCCTGCAGGATGTGAACGACAACCTGCCGCTCTTCAACACCACCAGTTACGTGTTTCACTACACGGAGGAGCAGCCGAGGGGGTCGCTGGTGGGACGGGTCTTTGCTGAGGACAGAGATGCCGGGCCGAATGGCCAAGTGAGATACGCCTTCGATGCGGCTCAGGAGAGCTTTGAGCTGGACGCGATCACAGGGGAGCTGACCAGCATCCTGCGGATTGACAGGGAGTCACTGGTCCGGCAGAGAGGCACCGCCATTTTCAGCTTTACCGTCGTCTCCTCGGACCAGGGGGTACCAAAGCCACTGGTCGATCAGGCCAGAGTGCAAGTCCATGTACGGGACATCAACGACAACCCGCCCAGGTTCACGCGCGATGTCTACAGAGCCTCCATACTCGAGTCGGCACAGAACGGCACGCAGTTGCTAAGGGTGTCGGCCTCGGACGACGACGAGGAAGAAAACGGCCAGGTGCACTACCGCATCGAGCCGGATAGCGGAGTAGAGCAGTTTGCCATCGACAGTGCCTCAGGTCAAGTCACCCTCGTGGGCCGCCTCGACTATGAAACAATGGCTTCCTACACTCTCACTGTCATAGCAGCCGATTCCGGATGGGTGCCTCTCTCCTCCTCCTGCGTTCTGAGCATCAGTGTCCTGGATGAAAACGATAACCCCCCTTCCTTCCCCAAGTCTACCCTCACCATTGAAGTTGTGGAGAACATGAGAGTTGGAGAGCTGGTGGCCTCAGTGACAGCCGCCGACTCAGACTCGGGCGAAAACGCTGATATAACCTACAGCATCACGGCCTCCAACAGTCACGGCGCATTTAGCATTAGCACCAACACCGGAAGCGTCTTCCTGGCCAAAAGACTCGATTTTGAAACACAGTCTCTCTATAAAATCAATGTGACGGCCAAGGACAACGGGAGACCTCCGCGGTCCTCGACGATATCGGTGACCATTCACGTCATGGACTTCAATGACAATTCTCCAACTTTTATGCCTGGGGATATTTTTAAGTCCATCGCCGAAAACCTGCCTCTGTCTACCTCGATAATGACCATCACTGCCCATGACAACGACGCAAACTTGAACGGAAAGCTGCAATACTACATTGTTCGGCAGGTGCCTAGAGGAAACCACTTCACCATAGATCCTGTCACTGGGGTGATATACACCAGCAAGGAGATTGACAGGGAGTTTTCCAACCTCTTTGAGCTGACAGTCAAGGCGATCGACCAGGCGTCTCCTGTGGACCTCAGGCTCTCTGCTCTGAAAAACGTAACTGTCTTGGTCACGGACCAGAACGACAACGCGCCGTCGTTCGTCTCCCAGAGTGCCCTGGTGGCAGAGCCCACCCTCGTTGCCGGCGCCGTCCTTGCCACCGTGGTGGCACTTGACCCGGACGAGGGGGCGAATGGGGAGGTTGAATATGAGCTGCTGGCGGGAGACCGTGACACGTTTGTGGTGGACCGGCGTACTGGCGAAATCCGGCTGGCCGCCTCTTTGGTGCCCTCTCGGCTCACCTACACCCTTACAGTGTCTGCCGCTGACCGGGGGGCGGACAGGAGGACCTCCCGAACCGAGCTAACCATCATCCTGCGGGGCTCAGCTGGTCCCGTGTTCTCGCAACCCAGGTATGTCACGGCGCTGAAGGAGGGCCAGCCGGCTGGCACCAGTGTAATCGCCCTGGGGGCCTCCAGCTCCGGGCGCTCGGGGAGCCGACTGGAGTTCTACATCGTGTCAGTGCAGTGCCGGGGAAGACCTGTGGGCCGGCTATTTGCGGTCGACCGCAGCAGTGGGGTCGTCTGCACTGCAGCTGAGCTGGACCGAGAACAGGGCTCTGAGGTATACCTGGTGGACGTGTACGCCGTGGAGACCGATGCCAGCACGCCCAGAACCCAGGGAGCAGTGGTGAGTGCTTTAACTTGAGCTTTGGGTGGATATCTGTGAGTTCGAGTGGCGCTTGAGTGTGTGTCCGTGTTTGTGTCTAAGTGTATGAATGCAGGGTTTGTCAGTGTGCGTGTAAGTGGTTGTATGAGTCCGAGTGGATGGGTTTTGTGTGTTAGTGTTTTGGGGTGGGTTGTTGTGTTAATATGTATGTGAGGGTTTTAGATAATATGTGTTTGTGTTAGTGTTTAGGTGAATGTTTTGGATACACAGTTTTGTTTAAAAATACCACACAGCGTTGTTTTAAATTACCACATAGTGTTGTTTGAAATTTCCACACAGTGTTCTTTGAAATTTCCACATGGTGTTGTTTTAAAGTGCTGCATTTGATCAGAATTAACACATGGTTTCGTAAATGAACGATGGAGTCAGGTTCTTTTGTTCCAGTTTTCCTGCAGAAACAAGTCCTCAACGCAGCCAAGGTATTTCCCTTACTATTGTCGGAAGGGGAAACGCGGGGGGCACATCCTCTGTCTCTCAGCGGCCCTGCCATTTTGAGTTAAACGTGCCTCTCTGGGCAGCGCACAAGGCTCCTCGGGAAGGACAGGAACTGGCATTGTGGCCGTCGGTCCCCGTTGTGGCACGTGTAAACTAGATACTGCTGTGAGGTATTACGGCCTGATACAGGTTCCTTTTCAGAGAGGAGGTATAGGAGGCTTGGGAAAACACAGGGTTGGGTTTGGTTTGAACAGGAATGGGTCGTTAACCGAACAGGGTCGATTTAGGGCTGGTTTTATGGCTGCTGGGTTAGGCTCGGCAGGAAAGTGTTCATAAACTCAAGAATGAAACTCATAGTTTAAAAAAAACAAACTTTGAACCTGTTTTAATGCTGGAAGCTAAGCTAGGCCAATCACAATCCGCACCCGATGGTGCCCTTTCAGCTCGGTCCAGTTTTCCCTGCAGGACCGAGCAAATTCTCTGCGGCAGTCTGCAGTGCACGGAAATTCGAAACCCAGCTACAACGACTGAACCTCGTCCACCCCACAAATGAAAAACAAATGTGATTCTATATGTGGGCGCTGGAAAAGTCCATGGGACGCGAACGTTTGATGTCACGCATTTATGAATTCCAGTTTTTTTATTTCAGCGCAGCCGAAATGATTTCATCACAGCCTGCGCCAAAAAATGTGTTTTGTGTTATTATAGTGAGAATGAAAATAACCGATGATGAAACCCGCGCTTCTTTGTTTATTCATTTATTTTGCCATCCATAAATATCTTAAACAGCAAAAATCAAGCTGATATTTCGGCAATTCGCCAGGCACAGGTGGTACGACCTGCCATTAAATCGCTCTTTGGAAACAATTATTTAAGAAAGAATGAATCCATTAAATTATATATAGAAACCAATCTGCGTTTCCAGACAAGTGTGAAATTCGAAGGTAAAACATAACCTAACATATTTTGTTACGTAACTCTCGACTTATCTAAATATCTACAATATCAACAATGTCTAAACAAGCGTGTATGTAGCGCATCTTTTCGAAAAAACAGACTGTTGCAGAAGTACACTCAGTGCTAACAGGTTTCTCTGCGTTGTAATTGATTGTTCAGTTATCCCCCCCTTCCTTCCTTCTTTAGCTGTAAACCGCGAGGAATGTGTGTGCTGACCGGCCTCTCTGAAATGTTATGCCACTGGAGATGTGAGGTCCTTCCTTCTGATTCCACATTTTTATGTTCACTCAGCGTCACTTCGAGTGCCCTCTGTGTTTTTTTCTACATGCCCGAGACCACGTTGACGTGTCAAAAGAGATACTAATTGCACGTGTTTCTGTGTTTGATTAAAAACATCTTTTGCCTGAACTTGGGGGTGCGTAAAACTCTGTTAGGACCGTGTTGCATTGTGCTCCATTAGCACAGAGAAATCACCCTGGGAGAAGAGTAAAAAAAAAAGGTGGGGGAGATCTCACTAGTCTGGCTCTTTCGCTTGTCAATAGCGGGGTATCTTGAAAAGTGTCACTGAGGAGCCGGTCTGTGGATCAGGTCTTTTTTGACGTTTTGACTGTCTGTTCTATAGGTGCAAGTTCACTTTATTATGGTGAAACCACGTGAAACTTTCAATGCGCAAATGTAATCAAATACCCATGCAGTTGTTCTGAAAGAAATTCACAGAGTTTAACCCATGCAAATCTAAATGGGAATTTTTCTTTGCCTGTCGTTTTAGGATCATTTGCCAAATGTGTTGTAAATGTGTTGTGTAAACATATAGCAATGTCTCATGAATACAACCAGATATGCCTGCTGTTGAAAGAAAATAACAGCAGGCATATGAAGAAAATAAAATCTGCTTTTCACTTGAACCAGCCATAGTTTAATGTGCCAGGGATAGACTGACAACTAAAGAACTCTTCACAGTGGCTTTCCGGGGCTTGTTAACACTAAACGGAAAGGTTTTAGGTTTTTCTGGTCCTGTGTCGATCTTTTCCAAGCTCTCAAAAGTTTGTGTGATTTTAACAGATCAATTCAATGAAAATATTGAGGTGCCCCCGAATAAAACTATAAATTTCAGTCGCCTGGCCAGATTCATTTTATTTGGTGGTAAAAGTAGCCTTTACATCCGATGGACTCTGGATGTTCTTGGAATGGTGCGAACCAAAGTAATTCATTTCTGTTTGTTGTATTTGGCGATTTAATCTCAAGTGGAATCCCTGAGAGATACCTGTGAGAGGAAATTGCTTTTAAACCGACTTCTGCTCGTTCTTGTGGGTGGATTTACGCCGATGGGGAACACTATTACAGGCTGTTTGCCAGCGCTCCGCGTCCCTCCCTCTCTCTCGTGTGTTTGTGAAAAAGACATGAATGAGAGGAAGAGGACCGTAGTGGCGCGTGAGGCTTTTAGTTTTTTTAAACATTGTTCTCTGCAAGATAAACACACAGGTACCACCTCGTTTTGGTGTTTTTTTTTGCATTGGTTTCTTTTGTTACTGTGCTGTTGTCATAGTGATTCACGAGGCTGATGTTTTTTTTTTTTTTTTTTTAATTCAATCAGGCGCTCAAGGCCTAGGGGTGACCTTGTTACTGGGCAGGGGCCAGAGGAAGTCGGATAGAGGCGGTCGTTGGGCCCTGGGGAACCCCCCCTCGTTCCTGGCAGGGTTCTCGGACGTTACAGAAGGCAGCACAGATGGTCGGGGTAGATACGGGTGCCCTGTTATTGTTTGTATCGCTCCCTGCAGGTCCTGAGTCTGCATGGGGACGGGTTCTACGCAAGCAGGGAATGCTGGGACATCAAACGGGCGGGCGACGGCTGGACACATCGGACACAAAGGGAAGTTGCTAGGACGGTTAGCGAATGAACGCGTAAAACAACAGATAGATGAAGGCCGTTCACCACAACTGAAAACG